>JARVGS010000472.1:7286204-7300072 GCA_031762315.1 Hypsolebias antenori | reverse complement strand
GCGGCTCGATCAGGAAAAGAACACTATGACTAAGCCTGTCGCAGTAAACAATAAATCAATTAATCGCTTGATATATGAAAATTATCGACCTCATTTTCATTTAGCGGCTTTATCGTTGTTTCGTCTCTCTCTCTCTCTCTCTACTGAAGACACTGGATGACAAAAGGCTAAACTCCAGTGTTCTTCACTGACCCCTCACTTTCTCTTTTCTCTTTAAAATCCATTTTAACTGTCCAAAATGGTGTTTTTGGATCGTTAAAAGCAGTTAAGCTGACAAGCTAAGCTACGAGCTAAGCTAACAGACTGACTTCAGAGAAAACAAAACACCGTCTTGTCGAAGCTCAAAAATTCATGGTTGAAATCCATGCCTTTGTGTAAAAAGTTGATTTCTCTGAAAAAAGAAGTTGAGCACTTGTTTACCGATTGTTTATTAAAAGCTTTGTGTGAAAAACGCTATGCTAAAGAGCTCAAACTGCACCGAGCATTCGCCATTTTGAGAACCGAAATAAAGGTAAGAGAGACAGCCCATGTCATATCGAGGGGCCTCCCTCCCA
This sequence comes from Hypsolebias antenori, assembly GCA_031762315.1. Taxonomy (NCBI): domain Eukaryota; kingdom Metazoa; phylum Chordata; class Actinopteri; order Cyprinodontiformes; family Rivulidae; genus Hypsolebias; species Hypsolebias antenori. The sequence goes on along the minus strand of JARVGS010000472.1, from coordinate 7,299,518 downwards.
TTTTTCTTAAAGAGACTTGCTGCTCGCTCCCTCACTAGCCATCCTTCAGTTCAAACTGTCTTATACTGCCATCTGGTGGTCTAAAAGGTATTACATACAAAACAAACATTTCTTAAATTTGACAATAATTATTAGTTATTATCAAATTTCATAATTTGCATTCTAATGACCACATACCCTGCTGCTGCTCTTGGGTCAAAAGGTCCCATGGGGCCTCGGTGTTACGACTGACCAGGCTGAGGTTGAGAATAAAACCTTCAACATCACCACCAATAGTTTGTCAAACTGACACTTAACAATAGAAGTTAGAACTATTCATTTCCTTTTATTTTACCAACCAGACGTCGTGTTCTTCAAACCCGGGAGGTGGACCGGCGTCTGGACAAAGCCCGTGGGACCAAGCTGGAGAGGAGAGGTCCGAGCAGAGCGAGGACTCTCAGCCTGCTGCCCAGGAGAGATTCGAGTCTTCAGCCTTTCCCTCCTCCCTCCGCTGGGACTCTGACTCCGAGAAAGAAACGCTAGACGGTAACTTTACGCACTGGAAAACTTCCTGAAGCTTGTTTCTGTCTAAAATGATCCTGTACGTAATAATCCTGACTTACAGCTATTGCATCATTATGAGCTAGAGGATCGTGAGACAGCTGAGTCGTAATTATGACTTATCGGACACGTCAGCCATAATTATAGGAGACTTTTCGCCGTTTGTTGTCTTTCTGCTTTTGTCGTGATTTAATTGTGCTACTTCTCACGCAGCTTTGCAACAGGTACAACAAAACGTTTGGCTTTTTAGGAATACGGGTGAGAAAAGCCCGTCCTTTTTGGATCTCTGCAGCTCAGAAAGACTTCATGACAGAAACATTGTTCAAAGTTTAAACCAGTTTCAGGAAGTTAGACTTTACACGACTGAACTGACATTTTGATATTTGATGGATTTTATACAGTCATGGTTCATGATTTATGGATGATGATGATGATGTCACACATTAAATTCAGAGTGATTTTTAGACTTTTTGCATATCAGCTCTAATTCCTACAAATCTTACATTTTTACACAGTTCATACATCACAATACAGACCTGTCATCTTTTACTCCTGTGTCTTCTATAGGCCTTCCTGAATCCCTCCAGACTGCATAGTACACCTAACCAAACTCTCATGGACTTCCACTGTATTTGAGCTCAGACTTTCCTGTTAAAAACTAGAACTGAAGGGTGTTTTTAACTCGTCCTATCACCTGCAACAAGTGCTGTAGACACATTAAAATGAACATGTGTTGACTCAACACTCATGATAAGAGCCCGACCGATATGGCAATTTTGGATTTTGTCAATACCGCTATTGGGAGGGTAAGGCGACTGCAGATAACCGATATAATGGCTGAAAATTTTGGAGCTTTGTTTAGCTGACCCTAACCCCAAGAATCTAAGAAAACAGCGAGTGGAGCGGGCCTTCTTTATTTAGCATGGCTGTTAGCAACCATGAAGCTAAGCTAATCAGAGCCATGCTATACGTAGACCCACATTAGGTTTACAAGTGGTGCACTGTTCATAAAAACAGTCTTCCTAACCTTCATTCACATTTTCTATCCTCCACTGTTCACCATGAAGTTATCAAGTGTATTACAAAACTATAACTCAAAGAAACACCCTTCCCTGTTCATTGTATAAGCAGTCATTCACATGGTGAAGGACTACAGGTAATTAGTATTGACCACAGCAGTTTATTTTAAAGATTTCAGTCAAACAAGACATTTAATTGAAGACGACAAAGATAACATTACTAACACTGATTTATATTTACAGGTACCTCTACATTAGATTTATTGTTCTGAATAAAGTTTTACAAGGCAATAGGCTATGCTAGGTTATCAAAACATTAGCTTGCTAACTTGAGAGGCACGTAGCTAATGACAAGCGGGCTGGAAGATTGAAGAGATTTTATTATTGTTGATTTGTTTTACAGATCAGTTCAAATAAATTTACCATGCTCTGTTCAGCAAAATACGCCACGCAGTAGTAGCAGTATTCCTGCTTCGTCTGTGCTGAATGTGAAAGTGAAACTTAAGTGAACAGCCATGGCTTGAGTAGTCTTCATGCACCCTCTGCTGGATACGTATATTGTACAATTAGGGCTGGTTCCAACTTTTTAGGGGTGAAAATTAGAAGCACTTATATCGGCGAATAATGGGACAATTATTACAGCTATCGATAGTTCCCCAAATGCCTATATCAGCCTAAATTACTGGCCCTACCAAAATATCTGTCAAGCTATACTCGTGACACGTAGAGATCAGGCTTCTTTTTTCAATACGAACTCCAGTTTTCACACAATGACTGTTTGTCTGAGGCTTACTTTCTACTATGTCTGTCTACCTGCCTTATGAAGAGCACTGTCAGGGAGTGAGAGACACAGTGGAGTGGTTACCATTTCTTATGATTTTGTTATTTCATTTTTATACAGTTCATACAGAAATGTAGGTGTTTTTACAGCTCAGGTTATTTCAAAACTTACCGTTGATCTTTTTTAGAAGAAAGTTGACATTTGTTGGAATTTCTATCAAGATACTGACCCACGAAGGTGTTACTATGTCATGATTATGAGATAACTAAGTCCTTATTTTTACTTACAGGATCTTTTGTTTTATTCATTAGAGTTGTATAAAAGCACATAACCCAGAATAAGGCGCAGAAAAGCTGGACGTAGTTGTAAAATCTGCTAAACTTGGTGTAACAGCTCGTCTTACTCATCCTTGTTGTCTCCCTGCTGTTTTAAATGTTTTTTTTTTTCCTCCAGTCTGCTTCTGTAATCTGCGCACAAGCAGCAGCTTTAACTGTGGATTTTTACCTGTTGAGCTGTGAAGTGATGTTTTTGTGGTTGTGTGTTTTGTGTGCTTTGATGGTGTCAGAGGAGGAGCTACAGAACTTTTCTAACCCTCACGGTCTGGCTGCTCACAGCCCAGGATCTCCCTCAACTGGACTCAGGTGAGGAGAAGGTGCAGGAGATGCAAACTGTGTTTGATGGAGGAGTTTAAAGAGGATTTATTAGGTTCTTTAACGTTTAATATATTTATAAATACAGTCGTGGTAGAAAGAATGTGCATCATCTTTTTAACAACAATTATGCCTAAATGGAAATCTGTGTATAAAAAGAGGCCAATTTTCTCTTGGAAATGGAATTGTTACTCGGTTTATATTTGCTTGAACACGTAACTACAATTAAATTGGGACATTACTGCAAATGGCATACAGAGTTATTTCTTCTGTATTTGTGACCCATCACATCAAGTCAGGGATTACTTTATATCTGTCATATATGTTTATTTTTTATACCTGGATCATCCTGTTCCAGAGGTATGGCTTGATTACCGTAATTTCTGGACTATTGAGTACACCTGAATATAAGCCACGCCCACTAAATTTAAAAAGGAAAAAAATATATAATTATACATATATAGGCTGTGCTTGCTTATTAGCCATGGGTGTCCACATTGTGACATGAGATATTTACACAAAAAATATTTTATTTTTTTTTAATTACCAATACATACCAGTAACATACACAAATAAGTACAGTCAATGTTTTTTTTCGGAACAGTGCCGGTAACACGGCTTGTTAATCTGAGTTTATTGCGACTCCTCAGACTGACAAAGTTTTTTAGATAAAAGATGAAATGTTGCAACAAGATGAATCTGTCCAGAGGACCTGGTAACTTTGTTAGATTTATTTATTCGGGTAGTCTCACTGAGTCACAAGGACCCACACCCCAAAGAGAGACGTGTATTGGGCAGCTATGGGAACACCCGAATGTGATGAGGCGAAATGTTTTGGTGTCATGAAGCTCGATAGTCCGTCAAAAAAAAAAGTCTGTAAATTAGCCGCAGCATTGTGTAAGTCGCGGTGTTCAACACGTGTGGGGAAAAAAGTAGCAGCTTATAGTCTGGAAATTACGGTAGTCTTTCTAATCTGAATAACCCTTGGAAAATGGGTCTGAATCCAACTTTTAACTTATTCTAATGAGGATTTCTTGACATCCTTTTAAAAACGAAACCTCAAACCATTGTTGGATTTCAGGATTTCATAGCTTGTACTGAAATTAGCTTTGCTAGCTTGCAGAGAAAGTAGCACCAAGTTAAGTATTTTCTGCTCAAAATCATTGTACGCTGTTGGCACTGCTCTGAGAAGTGCTTCAAAACATTCTTTAGAAATAGACTTCAGACATTTCCCTCATAGGACTCAGAGAAGGAATTTATTCACCATATTTTTGACACAATCTAATTTTTGCACATTTTTCCACCAATTCACTGTAGCTGCCTTTGTCACATTATGACTGAACCCTTGGTTCGATGCAACGGGTCACATATTTAGGCACAAAAAAAAAAAAAAAAAATCTAATTTCTCAGTCATGTTGTAATTTAATCTGTTTTTTCTCACACTTTTTTGGTCAGTCAGTCACAGTTGGTTTCACAGGTGACCAAACCCTCCCAAAGTTGTTTCTCAGTTCTCACACTTTCGATTAGAGACGGGCTCCAGATGCTCGCAACAACTCTGTGACCAATTTAAAAGATTTGTTTTGCTAATTTTTATTACATGTTTAAAATTACTGGGTTACGAGAACGACGCCCTGCGATTCGCCTGAGAAAATTGAGAACCGTTGCATGTTTTGGAGATATTTTGGAAACTTCTTACAAACGCTGTTCCTATTTTGGTGCCAACAGTCACAGCCACAGTGAAATACAAGCTTTAAATTCCATCTATTGGTGTTACTGTAGAGAAATCCCATAAATTAATAGTCTATTTAAATACAGCACATTTAAAGTACAGTATTTTATTCCATTTTTCACTACTCTCACTTTCTGAAGAAGCATGAAATAAAAATAAATTTAATGACTAACTCCATTTGGATGCCCAAGTCTGAATTTCCGAGTTCTAGGTTGGAAAAACCCACTGGAACAGATTAAAAATGGAAATTCTGACTTGTCAGAAGTTTCTCAACAGCCCTGACCTCAAAATCCAATATAGTTGCCTCAGACACAGAAAGTGGAGATAGCTCTAGTAATAAACTGATTATTAGCACTTCTGTGGGTTTGATTCTCAATCAGTCCGTTCAGCCTTTATTAATGAGGGTGTTGCTGCGATATTTGAATGCATAAAGTGCAGAGAAGCACGTTATCAGGTTGTTTTACTAACAGCCACCAAACACTGTTAAAACATCCTCTGCAACTGGAACACGAGTAATTTGGGTCAGTCCCAGATCCAACAGACAGTTTCCACTATGATTTGGTGACAGTGTGTAAAGTCAACTAAAGTTAAAGCTAGCCTGTAATGGAATAAATCTACAGAATTATTTCAGTTGTTTATCAGGCCTTATTTATTAGCTGTAAAACAATTTAAATGACACATATAGGTATTCAGTTCTGTTCGCTCTGTAGTTTTAATCAAAGCAAGCTCATATCACTTCTGTGTAAAATGAAATGTACCACCAAAACACACTTTTTACAGTCGTGGACAAATTGGTTTTATGAAACAAAAGGTCACTGCAATGACTTGACTAACTAAAGTGATGCAAAGAAAAAGTGACTAAAGATCAGCTCATGAAAATTAGTCGTGTTTTGCTTTGTGCTTCTGGTTCAACAGAAATAATAAAAAACTAATAAAACTAGATTTGACGAAGAGCACTTTGCTCCTAGAAAAGATTAAATATAATTTAACCAAAGGTTAAACTAAGACGTGTTTGGTACAGTCAAATCTCAAGACTATCAAGGCATTCTGGAGCTAACGGTGTCAGACTCAGGTCATGGGTCCTGACCTGAAACACAGCTTCAACACCTGAGAACCAGACGTTGGACTGTTCTGAAGTGGCCTTCTGAGCCCTGATCTAAATTCTGTTGGACATCTGTGGAAGAAGCTGAAACATCTGGAGAAGGAACCCTTTAAACCAGCTGGAAACAGTTTGATCATGAGCAGTGGATAAGTCACCTGTGGACAGGTGCAGAAGTGTCAGAGTTCCAGAAATCACTAGTTTGATTTGTTAAAATAAGTTTGGTGAGCTACAATTGAAAAGCAATGACTGATTTTCATTAGTTGAGTTTCATTCATTGTTTTATTATTATGTTTGTCAGTTTCAAGTTCTATCAGAGACCAGTCAGAGCTCATTTTAGCTCCAGTCTTAAAGAGCAGCCGAAATGGAGCGATCCAAACTTATGGTGCAGAGCAAAATGTTCATCATCTCCACAATTAAAAAAAAACGATCCTCTTTAATTCTGACAAGTAAACCTTTTTCTAATATAAATATAATCCTAATAATCCCCAAAATATACACACCTTAAAAAAAAAAAGTAGCATCGTAGTTTTGACATCTGCTGTGATGCAACACATGACATGGGCAAACAAAATACCTGAAGCTGCAAACTTAAAAATAAAGACGCGTATGTTTTTACTTTTACTACTCTAAGTTTGGGTAAAGCCTATAAACCTATCTGGAAGATGATAACGAATGCTAGCTCGGCTCTGATAAAGAGACGTAAGACTTTGACCCTGATAGGTGATTTCCAGTTGTTTTTATGCAGAGATGCAGTTTCAGGGTTGACAAAGAGTGAGGACTCTTGTTTCCGCCCATAGGCCTGATAGTGAAGATGATCCTGAATGTGAGAAACTGCAGCACTTCCATGCAGATGTCCCTGAGGAGGAGCACAGCGACAATAATGAGAGCAGAACGACAGAGGAGCCAAATACGTGTGAGCTCGGCCAAAAGGAATGTAAGTACCGTACGGAGGAAACCAAAGCCGCCTTCACATTTGATACCTTTCTTTTTACCTCCGTCTGTTTTCTTCCCAGCGGCAGAAGGCAGACGCTGGAACGCATCGGAGCCACTTCTGCTCAAAGTAAAACCAAAGGAAGGTTGCCACATGGAGGAGGAGGAGGAGGTCGACAGTAGCGAGGGAGAGACGACGAGGCCCAAGGGGGAAGAAAGTACGGAGCTCGAACGAGATGTTTACACCTTCCCTGGAGACTCGGACCCCGAGAGTCCACCTCCTGCCCCCTGGGCTCAGTGCACTTTCATCCAGAGGTGCAGAAAGAAGAGGGTGCTGCTCAGACCCTTCTCTGGACTCGGCATCTCCAAGCACACGTTGCCAGAGACCGGCAAGTTGGCAGCGCCGGGACCTCAGGTATCTATACCCAATGAGACGGCACCGCTGAGCCCGGAGGTCTGCGATTCAGAGGAAGTCGGCTTCGGAGAGGGAGCGGCGGAGACGACGAGAGAGAATGCTGAGGAAGACGATGGTAGAGAGGAGGCAGGGGCAGAGGTCTTCACCTGCGTGGAGTGTAGCATTTACTTTAAAAAGCAGATCCATCTGCAGGAGCACATGATGGAGCACTGCCAGAGCGGAGGCAGGCGCTCGGGAAAGGGCAGCCGTTTGCAGTGCGTGGAGTGTGGGTGGACCCTGCCCAACCGCCAAGCCCTGGTGGACCACCACAGGAAGCACCAGGAGTCCCGGCTGAAGATCCTGGAGGAGATTGAGAAACTGAACGATAAAGAAAAGGCGGCTGTGGCACAACACATGGGCCTGTTCTCAAGTCCAGACGACGAGTCGGGGCCTGAAGCGGTCACCTCTCCACCTTCGTCCCCGGCTTTAGTTGCGGCGCACGACGCAGATTCAGCCGTCATGGATTTGGACGTGACGACTCCGAATCCAGATAGAAGTCCAGCTCAGGCACGAACCGCCTCAGGCTACCGCCGCCGCTTCGCCTGCACCGAGTGCAGCTTCAGCACAAAAACAGCCCAGGCTCTGGCGAACCACTCCAAGACTCATAACAGAAAGAAACACCTAAACTGGGCGTCCAACTCCCTGGCGTGCGGCCACTGTGCCTTCCTGACCACAAGCCCAACCAGACTGAAGGAACACCTTACAGTCGCTCACTCCGAACCGCCGTCCGCTGGTGGACAGCGCGACGATGAAACCAGAAAACCTCCGAGATCTAATCCTCGTGCACAGATATCAAAAGATTCTCGTTGCCTTGTCGAGCCCAAGGCCCGGCACGACGCAGCTCAAGGAACCACCGCCTCTGAGGAAACGACCGCACCAGACGGCGCCGCGTCTCGAGTGGACTACAACAGCGAAGGGAGTTCCGGCGCAGGAGGGAGGACTTCCACGGAGCTGTCCCAGTTTGATCCGGAGGTGGAGGATGACAGGCTGACTGGGAGCGAAGAGGAAGAGCAGGAACAAGATCACAGCCGAGGCTTTAATCCACCCCAGCAAGAGGCAGACTCACAGATGGGAGGCCGGCTGCACAGCGGAGCTCAGCGCCGCACCGGTAGGACAAATGCTTCAAACGTTGGGGTTTGACACACTCTGATCACTTTAACCTGCTGAAGTCATTCTCCTCTGTGTAGACCAGGGAGGACACTGGTCCTTTAATCACATCAGACACAGGATGTCAGTAAAGACCGAGCGCTCCTTGAAGGCGTGCAGACGACACGGCTTTGGCGGTTTCAGTCAAACAGTGGAGCTAAAGTGATGTTAGCTGTGTTGGGCATGACTCTCAGCTACTACCACGTCAATTCTTACCTCAGTGTCTGTGAAACTGACTGAGATACGTCAATGTTTGTATTTTTGAAGTATAGTTGGCCGGGGTGGCCATCTTGAATTGGGTTGGCTCCAAAAATGAATGCGTTGTAAATTTACAGCTATTGATTACTTTCTGAGACTTTCATTAATTTATGTTTGGCCGTTTAGGGGATATTGGCTGTGGCTGAGTGGTTAGAGCAGTCGTCCTCCAATTCAAGAGTTGGGGGTTCGATTCCACCAGCAGTCACATGCTGAAGTGTCTCTGGGCAAAACACTGAACTCCTCATTGCCTCTGATGTGTGTCCCATCAGTGTATGAATGTGATAAAGCTCTGATGATTGTTTGTAGAGATCTAGTAGAGTGCTGTGTGAATGGATACATGAGGCACAGGTTGTGTTGTAAAGAGCTTTGAGTGTCTTGATAAGATAGAATATCACTAGTACAGTCCATTTTGTTTTTGTTTTGTTTGTTTGTTTATTCATTTCATTTAAAAGAACAATACAATTTCAAGAAAAAAAACATAGACATAAAATACCTATAAAATGAAAGCAGCAGAAGAAGAAAAAAATCTTATAATTTCTGCCCCTTCGCAACAAAATTCATTCAATCAATTCAAGCAGTACCCTCAGATACTGTATACACAAAAAAATTACAATTATTTATTATATTACCTAATATTAACCAACTCAAATATATCTTATTAGCATAATATTCTTGACCTTTTTCTTAAATAGAAATAATGAATCTTCTTTTTTAATATCATTATTCAACCCATCCCATAAACCAATTCCCTTTATTAAAGTTGACCTACCTCTTAAACTTGTTCTATACTTTGGCTTTACAAAAATATCCATTCCTTTTAAATTATAACAACTACTCCTTTTTAGAAAACACGCTTGTATGTCCATTTACCAGTTACATTGTCAATACTTACATTAATGCTAAGATTTTAAGCAAAGCTGCTGTGCGGTGTGTAAGGCTGAGAGAACGTTTAGTGAATAACTCTCAGCAGCAACCAGTGGTGTGCACAGCTAACCAAAAAGTTAGCTTTGCTAACCTATATACTGCTAACTAAAAATGTAGCTTTGCTAATGCTAAACCAGTAAACAAGTAAAAAAAAAAAAAAAAAAAAAAATTAGCAGAAGCTAACTCTAAACCGCTCAGCAGCTGTCACTGTCTGTGTCTTCGTCGTCCATCCAGTTGAAGCTGCATCGACCAATCGCGTCTTGTCGTGCGTGCACGTAGTAAGCTAATAGCGTGCCTTACGGACTCTTTGAGGCACGCCCCACAACAGACAGGAGCAAGTTTGTGAATTTTGTTAGCGGATAAAGCTGACTAAACCTACCGGTAATTTAGCAGAAGCTAATTCAGCTAACAGTTTTGAAAGTTAGTGAAAACACTAATCCTAAACAGAAAGTTCTGCTATTAGCTGTTAGCTGCTCAGTGGAGCTGCGCCCACCGCTGGCTGCTACCACAACACATCTTACCTCAACATTTGTAAAGTCGAGTGAGCTGTAGACATTTTTATGTTGGCTACTGTCAGCTGGCTGCCATCTTGGAAGTATATCAGCCCCATAAGTGAACCTGTTCTAGACCCGCATCCAAAGTTTTTTTTAATTCATGTCCATCTAGTGGTTTATAAGATAACTTTATTTATACAGGCTAGCCTCGTTGAGCCACATTTTGCTGACAGACAGTGACACCAGTAGTTTTTGGCAGTTTTATAAACATATGCACTCATTTAGTGTATCAGCATATGATTTGTGAATGACCCTCAGCCACTACCACACCAAATTTTAGCTCAGTATTATAACATTTTTAAATTATACCCATTTTGAGGTTTGCTGAGGTCGATCAGCTCTGACGGCCATCTTGAACCAGGCTGACTCCAACCTGTTTTGTTGTAGAGGTGGATCCAAGAAACATTCTTCTGAAAGTTATCATGTAGGCTTGTTTAGCACCTTGAAAGACTATTGATGTGACTCTACAGCATTAGTTTTATTTCTGTTTGTTCTCTCTTAGAACTTTGTTTTTGGGCCCCAGCAGGCTCCTGAGCTCCTAAAGCTCCAACTGAACACTACGTTCCCAGCTCCCCTGGTGCTGACACAGTCAGTCATCAGAAGCAAACACAAAGTAGCATTTAACCACTAGAGTTAGTCATTTTCTCTGGGAGGTGGCAGGACACAACAACAAGGTGAAATGACTTGGAGCTGGGCTTAACTCTGCCCACCAGACTGAATCTGAACTCTTTACAGGGACAGTTCAGATCTTTTGAAGTGGAGTTCAGTGGAAACATTATGAATAGTCAATATCTTACCTGCTGTAGATGTACTCTTTAAACAACCTCATTTTGGGGGAATTGACAGTCTAACAGCTAACACGAGCGAGGCTAAGACTAAAGTGGACCATAGTACTAAGACCATCATCTTAGTACTGTGTTGAGCAAAAACATCCCAGCTTAATGCTATAAAACTGTACAGTATTTAGAAAAAAAAAAATCACACAATTTTCTTTTATTTTAAAATAAAAATGACAATACTGTTACTTTTGCTGCATAAAAAACCCCAGTTATTGCTTAATAATATTTATTTAAATGTTTAAATCACAGACATAAACGAGGAGATTGAGGCCCTGTTTACACGACACCTCTTTTTAGTGAAACCAGAGTTTTTCTGCACTAACGGTTACAATAAATGTCAGAAAGCAGGGTGTCTTTGTGCTACTCCCCCATTTCACCATGAAGGAGCAAGCTAACAACATCCTAGGTCCAGTGGAACAGTCCTGTATTCACCAGTTTGACTGTGACAGTGATCATGCTGACACTGCATGCAGCTGAGCCTGGTCAGGGTTGCCAGATAATCATAAATATGTTTTGTTGAACAAAAACACAACTCATCTTGCAAGCTCCTCCCCCAGAAAAATTCACATAAGACAGCTTGGGTCAAAAAAGGCAATCATTTTAAAGCGACTGTACATGAGTTTGTCATTTCTTATCTGGCAACCGTGCCTGGCAGTGAAACTACAACCGAAACTACAGGCTCCCTGGCGGCTCACTTCTCCACCCACGTGGGCTGTGGTAGCTCTGTGATCTTCAGAGGAGTCGGGAAGGACATACAGCGTAAAAACAATTATCAAATTTTTTTTTTTTTAGTTTACTTGCTGAAATACGCCTAAAGGTCCGAGCTGGACAAAACTGTACAAGTGGAAACTTCACCGTGGCGTATAAAGTTTTAGCTCCGTGACCCTTTGTTCATATTTTACAGACGTGTCCCGGTGCATTATGCACCAAATGTGATGAAAAATTCATAACTTCCCGAAATAATTCTTCCATGCAAAACATATATACGGTACCTGTAGCTAATTTTATTTGTCTTGAAAAGTTATGAAAAATGATATAAACATCGTGCACGGTGAGTCTGGACAGGTCAGTCTGTTGAGTTTATTCCTGAAGACGGGAGCACCCAAAAGGAAAATAAATAAACGCCGGTAAATCAAATCAAGTTCAAGGCTGCATCTTAGATTTATCACAAGTACAGAAAATCAATGCTGTTCCACTCTTTGTAAGCTGATGTTAATGAATCAGCTGGATTTTAGCCTCATGGCGACTCTGCTGTACAGCTGCATCTCGAAAAATTAGAACATCGTGAAAACTATCCTTTGTCGCTCGTTTCAGAAAGTGAAACTCCTCCAGATTTATTACACAGAGTGAAATGTTTCAAGCGTTTCTTTCTTGTGATTTGATGAACAAACACACATCAGTGTTTCAGAAAGTTAGAATATTGTGAAGAGGTTCAGTTTCATAAACTCCTGGTGCCGCACCCCGATCAGCTGATTAACTCCTGGACATGAGCTACAAATGTCTCATTCTTCAGGTCCAGCCACTCCTGAACCAGAGACATCATAAGCATCTTACCTGCTGAGGACGCAAAGAGCTGGACTGTCTCTCAGTGGTCCAGTGTCCCCTGCTGGTGTTGGTCCACTGTGTTCTCTGAAGTCCACGGTCCACGCAGCATCTAGCAGGACATTTTAGACTTCCTGCTTCCATCGTTCTACTCTCGCAGGAGTTGCTAGACTCTTCACTACTACCGCTCCAAGTGTGAACTCTTTATCAGCAAAGTTGATTGAGTTATATTAATTTTAAGCTTGCTAAGGTTGGACAGATGTGGCAGCCATCTTGAATCCGGTTGACTCTAAAAGCTGATCTTTTTTTTGATAGATAACTCTTCTGCTGCGTCGTCATCGCCTGCCAAGCAGGGCTCAAAGCACAAAGAGGAAGCAGAGAAAGAAAGGAAGGTTTTCTTCTTGAGGAGGAGGAGCAACAGGATTTCTGCCGCCTCGCCCCAAACTGACAGCGACGACGATGACGACGACGAGGAGCGTGCGCTGCGTCTCCTGTCGGAGGGCATGCTGGATGAAGTCGAGATGGATGATGAAGCGCTCAGGAGCGTGGAGAGGAAGTGCCCATACTGCCCTGAACGATTTCATAACGGAATCGGGCTGGCCAATCACGTGAGAGGACACCTGAACCGGGTGGGGGTGAGCTACAACGTGCGTCACTTCATATCCCCCGAGGAGGTCAACGCGATTGAGAAGAAGTACTCCTATCAGAAGAAGAAGAAGAAAGGTGAGCAGGTTTTGGAGGTCTTTTAGTCTGTTAGTGCTGCTTTATATCAGGGTAGCCGCGGGGTTGTAAAAGGTATTAAAAGGTAGTAAATAAAATTAACACAAATTACGGCCATTAAAAAGT
>JARVGS010000472.1:7032853-7043513 GCA_031762315.1 Hypsolebias antenori | reverse complement strand
GCCTCGAAGCCGTACGGAAGTCATTCTCCATGGCCTCTCCGAACTCCTCCCACGCCCGAGTTTTTGCCTCAGCAACCTTTGGCCTTAATTAGTTTAATTTGCGTGTCTGTTAGTAAAATGACTCATAAACCACAGGAGAGACTTTAGCCAGGCTATGATTCACTAACTTCTGGAGTCAACCCGATTAAGGCTGGTGGTTAATTAACCTTAGCAAAGAAATGAAGATAATTCAGCCAACTGTGCAGATATTCAGCTAAAGTTTAATGTTTAACTGAGAATCATCCCCACAGACTAAAAGCAATTCACACAAGATCACATACATTAAAAAAATTTTTTTTGATAGTTTGGCAGAATGGTAGCTCAGTTAGTAGAGCCATTGCCTCTCAGTGGTTGCCGGATCAAATCTCAGCCTGGGCCTTTATGTGTGGAGTTTACATGTTCTCCCCATGCATGCATGAGTTTCCTCAGACCAAAAACATGCATGTTAGACTGATAGTAACTCTAAATTGTCTCTAGGTGTGAGTGAGAGAGTGAAAGCTTGTTTGTCTCTGTGTCCTTTGAGACCTGTCCAGGATGTCCCCCGACTATCACACAGGGACTACTAGGTATGGACACCAGTGACCTCCTTGATCTGAATAGGAAGAAGCAGGTAAAGATGGTGGATGGATGATCTTAGTTCAAAACTCTGGATGAAAGACGATCGAGGAGTGTAGTGTTCACACATGAATGTTTCTGTCACTGGCCTGAATATAAATCTACAGCTGAGAGCAGATGGGCCATTAATGTGTTCAGCATGAGTCATTTCACCGATGTGTTGCAGAGTTTGACCGCACGTTTAAACAATGCAAACCAGTGGGTGTTTTTACTGTTCACTTGTTAAAGGTGAGTTTGAGATTAGGAATGAAAAACTCTGCCTTTTCCCAGCAACCTCTCCCTTCGCACTTTGAGATCGTAATAACTTAAACTCTCCAAGCGCTACAGCGCACGTCACCTGTCATGGGACACGGGTGAGGGATATTTAGTGACACATTAAGTGGGGAAAGAAATGATGAAGGTAGTTCACTTCTCTCCGTTTTTGATGAACTTCCTCATTGCACACAAAGAAGCAGCAGCTGATTCCAAAAGCTCAACACCTCTGTGTTGCTTTATAAACACGTTTTATTAAGGGTGCCAGTAGATGAGTACTGAAATAAGACTTGTGGTAATTTTCCAATGTAACTTTTCTGTCATGACTCTATGTATCTTTTGGTATCCATGTGTTGTACAGTGTAGACACAGTTTGCAACAACAATAGAGTTTTGGCAGAACGAGTCAGAAAACTCAATTCTCTTTGGAGCTCTATATCTCAGGTACATGTGACTAGAAGAATCATTGGAAGTTTAAACAAGTCCCAAAAAGTTGGACTTTTCATGCCTGAACTGTCATTTTGATAGACTTTACAGCACAAGTGTCAAACTCAAGATCTGCGAGACAACTCTGGCCCTTGTCGGAATCTTAGCTGGACTCCCAAGATTATTATTATGATTATTATTATTATTAATAACCTTTATTTAACCAGGAAAATCCCATTGAGATCACAGATCTCTTTTGCAAGGGAGGCCTGGACCTGAAGGCAGCCTAACATGCATGTTTTTGATCTGTGGGAGGAAACCAGAGTACCTGGAGAAAACCCAGGCAAGCACGAGAATAACATACAAACTCCACACAGAAAGAACCCATGTCCAACCGAAGATAACATTTTCAGTGTGAAATGTTTTCATTGCATCTCTTTTTCGTGTAAAACGGAGCTTTCTTCATTTAGTGCAGGTTTTATACCAGTTGTCTATCTTTAAATCCAGTAAAAGGGTTGGATTTTCCAGTTATCTTTGATTTTGACTCCTGTTTGTGAGCCTGAAACTGAAAAAAGACGTTGGGTATCTCACTTCAGTTCATGTGTTGATAGAAATTTGCCCCCTTTTTTTTTTTATTTTGCCCCCCCCCCCCCTTTTTTTTTTTTGCATTTCAGTTTGGCACCCCTGTTTTACAGCTTTACATAGATGCAGTTTGAGATTTACAATTTTTGCAGGTTTTCCCATCAACTGTTCCACTTGCATGTGATGATGTCTCATACACATCTTTTGAGCTGTCTAAACATTCTAAAATTGTAAATAAAATAAAAAACAGCTTTATTTCTCTTTCACATTTTATGCTTCTTTGACAACTCATTCATCACAAAGCAAATATATTGGTCTTCTTTCCCTGTCTCATCCTGTTTTAGAGCTTGCAGGTTTTTCTCACATCCCAACAGAGTGCAGAGCATGCACACCTGAAACTCCCAATGATTTCTATTGTGTCGCTTTGTCTGTGGAATTCACTTTCACACCACGCGAGGAAACACACAGACTGAAAAAATCCTTCAAAAAAGTATCAAAAACATTTTCCTTTTGTCGTTTTTATGACCCTAACTGACTGTAGTGATTTTTATTGTCATTGTTAATTTACTTTGTTTTATGACACTTGAAATGGAGCACTTTGAGATTTGTGAAGGTAATGTACAAACTGAATGCTGTTATTATTATTACTGTTCTTTGAGCTCAAGTTTCTCCTCTAAATAGATATTGAGGAGTCTTGAATTTGCCACATTTACAAAAACGCTGCAGACACCTCAAAGCTCTCATATTTGACCATCGGATGTGTTTTACACATGGACCTTTTACAGTTTGAACAATTTATTTTTCTCAGCAGTGATGACCCAGACCCCGGCCTGTGGTCAGGGACTTCATTAGATGGTTTGACTCTTCCTTTTCAGAGTTAAATGTTTCTATGGCAAAGGAGATGGTCATTGAATTTAGAAAAGACTCTTCAGTTGCAGCTCATGTGGTCATTAACAGTGAAGCTGTTGAGGTGGTTCATCAATATAAATATCTAGGAACTATTCTTGATGAAAAACTGACCTTTGACCTCCATGTGAACCCACTTTGTAAGAAGGCCCATCAGAGAATGTATTTTTATCAGAAGCTCTGTGGTTTTGATGTTGATTCTACTTTTATGAGAATGTTTTATTGAGTCTCTTTTAACTTTTACCTTCATCTGTTGGTTTGGACTTTTGACATGTCACAACAGAAACAAACCCTCAGGGATTGTCTGGATGTGCACAAAACAGCTGGCATAGACCTACAGAACCTCACTGACCTACAGAAATTCACTGACCTAAACAAGGTGAGGTCAGTGAACAAGACCAGGCTGATTCTGGCAGATCCTGATCATCCACTCCATGGTGAGTTCAGGTGCTTCCATCTGGACGCAGGTATCTGCTGCCCAGATGTAGAACGAACAGACTGAAGAACTCACTCATCCCTGTAGAGATCAGTCTTCTCAGTGAGCAACAGTGATGTCTGTACTGTTATTTTAATGTCCCAGTATCAAGTATGGATGTTTTGTCTGTCTACAGACTGTGAAACAAATTGCTCCTTGGGGATAATAAAGATTCTTGAACTTGACCCAATGACTGAGAATCTACAGCAACATATGATACAATGCTGGTGTCGGACTGAGATCGATACTTGAGTTTGTTTTTACTTTCAGTTTGTCTCTCCTGTTCCAAAATTACAAACTGTGCCAGAGTAGCCATCAAGATACCAGAATAAATGTGAACGCCGGACCAAACGAACACGTCAAACAATAATTTAACCGTTTCCGATTGCACAACTTCAGAATCACACATGCTAACATGTGTAGCATCCGTATTCTTTAAACACGGCGTGCTGCGTGGGACGTCATGTTTGCTTCTCTACACTGTAAAGCTTCAAGCTGTAGACTGATGGAGGTCACATTTTAATGATGATCTGAACAATCACGCCAAAAAAAAAAAAAAAAAAACCCAGATCCAACCAAAAGATGGGAATTGAACATTAAGAGCTGCAGTGTGAACGTAGACATAGTGTCACGGCTACAGTTTTGTTTTGTCAATATATGCAAATGTTAGTCGAGTCCTTCAAAATCTTCATTACCTGTTATCTAAACAGCTTCTGACTGCATGTTGAAAAGCACGTGTTCTTCCTACAGTTTATTCTTTTAGCCCCTCCATAAAAAATGTCCAGTTAGTTTCCATCATAAAACAGTTTGTTTTGGTGTTTGTAGGTATCTTCCACTGCTACATGGAGTATGCTGCCCTGAAGGGACAAGCAGGTGCTAACGTGACGCTACAGGAGCTGGGCTTCCAGTCGGACTTCACGGTCTACCTGCAGATCAGACAGACATGGCTGGCCTTCAGTCAGTGCACACCTCACGTCTACATGTTCTTCAGGTGCTTTAAAACAAGATGTTCCTTCAGTCTCTCCTCCTTGATGTCTTATAGTGATTATCCTGGCCATCGTAGAGGTCATCATCATCCTGCTGCTCATCTTCCTCAGGAAGAGGATCCTCATCGCTATTGCTCTCATCAAAGAGGCCAGCAAGTCAGTATTCACAGAAGAACATTTAAAACATAAAGAATTAAACAAAGTTAGATCAAGGGTTGTTCCAACTTTGTAAGAACTTCAGTGTTGTGTTTGGTATCGGTGTAAAAAGTTCAGCTAACAGCACAAACTCCATCATTACTGACTATGAGAATAAACGTTAAATTTTTGTCTTGGATGAACAACCAGAGATGTTTACTGGTCATTTTGTTCTTTTCTGTCTCCAGAGCCATTCGGTATGTGATGTTTTCTCTTTTCTACCCACTGGTCACGTTCTTGTTCCTGGCAATCGTCATCGCCTACTGGGCAGTAACTGCTGTGTATCCTTTAGTCGCTTATTTTTCTGTTGATCTAGTTTTTAAAATTTATTGAACTGTACAAATACAGATCACGTTTCTTCAACCCATGTCTTGAGTATTTCCCGCAAAAGTTTTTATTTAACCACAGAATTATTGTTTGTTTAGTTTATATTTAGTTATGTTTAAAATTTAGTCTGACGTTTTCTCTTCCCTTGAAAACGAGATGTGATCTCAGGGATTTGCCTGGTTAGATAAAGGTTAATAAAGATGAACTCTTCGGCATCCCTTCAAAACAGGCCTTATTTTTGCCATGTTTTTCTAATTGTCTTGTCATGAACTTTAACCTTTAAGTTGCTAAATAAGTCCTATATACTTGGAGATGGATGTTTTTGAGTTTTTTTTTTTTTAACAGCTTTGAGGATAAATAAAACCCACTTTCATTAAACACTTCATCATCCAACAGAGGGCAGCATTGTAAAATCCCTTCATCAGACTATTGTAGGGCTATTCAACTAAACTGCTCAGGGGCGGGACATCCAGTAATTAAGTTTATGTAAATAAACCAAATATTACAATGATCTGTTACTTTTTTAAATTAAAAATATATATATTTTTAATGAAGTGTGCCGGATTGAAGTCACCCGCAGGCTGGAAATGGTCTGCGGTCCACCAGTTGAATAGCCCTGGACCAGGGCCGGCCCAAACCTTCATGGAGCCCTAAGTGAAATTTGGCTTGGGGCCCTCTATTTCTATTAATAATGTGGATTACTGCAATCAACAGTCAGATGATCAGATCATTCACCCAATTAAACTCATTTCAACTCTGACAGCCCTTTTTACATGATTCTATAGTGGTACTAAAAGTAACAACAAAAAAAAAAACAGTATGCTATGTATTTTACAGTAAAAGCATCATCTGATTTATAATCTTTGCTTCCAAAGAACTGCAACAATAATCTTAAAAAGAATGCAAGATCAACAACAAACAACAAATAAAATAACTGAGATGCATAAAAATAAATTAAACTGTGCAAAAACGGACAAAATAAAATAAAAAATAAAATATCAAGGACATTTCTCAGCATTTGTTCATTTACATTTAAATAATGTAAATGAAAAATTCTTGAACCCATGTAAACTTGTTTACAAAAAATTAATTTAAAGTTAAATAATTAGTTCTTAAAACTATGTAAATGTATGCAACAATTTGAAAAACTGAACTTAAACTATTAAACAACCGTTACCCACACATTTGACCTGTTTTTATTACTTCTTCCTTAATACATCACAAACTTCCTAAAACTTATGCTTCCACTTATGGGGCCCCCTAGTGGCCTGGGGCCCTAAGCAGCCACTTAGTTTGCTTATGCCTTGAGCTGGCCCTGCCCTGGACTATCCATTGCATGTAACCCAGCATGTGCGCAGTCATGGCAACAAGCCTGGAGGACAACATGCTGTCAAACAGGGATTAATTTAAACAGACATTCACATAAATGTTCAAGTTGTTGATGGAACATTAACAGCATGACAGATTTGTGCAGAATATGTAAAAATTGCTGATATAAATGGCTAAACATCATTTCTCTAAGTGTTTGACGTGCTCATTCCCGCAGCATCTTTTTAGAGTGAATCTATGGAAACGGATCCAAGTTAACTTCTAGACAATATCATCTGAACTGATTTATAAGCACACGTTAGTTTTAAAACCTTTGTGCTAACTTAATTGTATGTTTTAGAATAGTTTAAAGACTCAAATTATTTTTTTCCCAGTTGATTCAAAGAAAAATAAGTTGTGTGCAAAATAAAACTTGGTGTACAGGAAAACCGTTGCAGTGAAAGTCCCAGTGATCTGCTTCTTATGGACTTTAAGCCTTGACGGAACGCGTCAGCTTCTTGTCGACGTCCAACGAGGCCGTCTACAAAGTTTTCAACTCGTCTGCCTGTGAGCACTCCAGGGAAACTTGTGATCCCGCTGTAAGTTTTTACCTTCATTCACAGCACTGCAAATTATGAAAGGACATTTTCAACGAATCACGTTTTTGTCCAACTGAGTGATGAATATTTAAATGTTATACACGTGATGTGTTGTTACTTCAGAACTACTCGATAAGCACCATGAAAGCACAGTGTCCTGACTCGGAGTGCCTGTTTGCCTTCTACGGTGGAGAAACGGTTTACCACAAGTACCTGATCGGCCTGCAGTTCTACAACGTCTTCCTCTTCTTCTGGTGTGCCAACTTCGTCATCGGTCTGGGTCAGATGACTTTAGCCGGGGCCTTTGCCTCGTATTACTGGGCCTCTTCCAAGCCAAAGGATATACCTAAATTCCCCTTATTTTCTTCCATGGGCAGAGCGCTCAGGTGTGCAGTCATGTGGTCATTATTCAAGCCTTTTTCTTTGACTTCCTGTGTTTGTGCTCATGAGACGTGTGCGTTTTAGGTATCACACAGGGAGTCTGGCGTTTGGTGCTCTGATCCTCTCAATCGTTCAGATCATCAGAGTTCTTCTGGAGTATTTGGACCACAAACTGAAAGGTCTGAAGCTTTCTGTAGTGTCAGCGTTTTGTAGATTAGTAAAGAGAATACATGCACTTGATTCAGGGTTTACTGTACAATCTGTTTTTGTTTTTTTGGCAGGAGCCCAAAACAAGTTTGCAAAGTTCATGTTGTGCTGTCTGAAGTGCTGCTTCTGGTGTCTGGAGAAGTTCGTCAAGTTCCTGAACAGAAACGCCTACATCATGGTGAGGACGGGAACACAGAGTGGTTTAAAGCAGGTTTAGAAACGTAAGAATTCCCTCGACAAACCCCAGGTGCACTCCCTGTATCATAAAGGTGGATGTTTGGATGCGCTCTTCTGAAAATAATTATCCGTCAGATAAAGAATCTGGTAACGCGACAGATCAAACTCAAACGCGCACAGCTCGAGACGAAGCACCGAAACGGTGTATGGTGACACGGCAAATGTCAATTACGCCAGATGTTTTGTTTTTATGTTTCGTTAAAACAATTGAATTTTTTTTTAAATTGCTGACTAAAATGATCAGGTTCAAAAATCATTTTTCAGTCGTTTGAAATGGGTTTTGTGTAAATGTAACGAATTAATATCTTACCTGTTGTAGATGTGTCTTGGAACAACTTCAGTTCTGGAGGATTAATTAAATTTAGACAGGACGTATGAGCTGCAGGTTGGTCTGAGCGGAGCCAAGACACGAGCAGGTTTGCTGTTAACAACTCCTCTAAACAATAGTTTGTGTAAACTGCTATAAATCTTAGTCTCTATCACCATCACTTGTGAGTTCATAGATATCACATTAATTATGTGAAGGGGACGTGTCCCCCTCACATTTAAACAAATATATATTAGGACCCCCCACATTTACCATGAAATATTAGTTCACCCAGCACTGTTTTTATTTTTTCGTGAATGAATCCATTCCACTTGATTAATAGAATACTCAAAACACTAGATGTCCACTCCAGTGGAAATTTTCTGGAAAAAAGCTGAAATTAGTCAAAAACTGCTGAATACTAGCTAAAATAGCTGAAAGAAGCCTAAATTTTGCAGAAAGAAGTTAAGACAGCACATTTTTGTTGAATTAGGTTGGAAAAAGTTAAAATTAGTGCAACAATACCAAAAAAATGCACAAAAGTACTGTATAGTAATCGGAATAAAAATAAAAAATGTAAACAAGATCACAATAGTGTGAATGCTTACTATTGTATTCTCAGCAGTAATTTAATGTTTAGATTAGATCCACTTTAAAGCACTGAAAACTCTGATTTTAGACTCAAATTTATTTTTCTTGTCTTGGACGTCGTTGTCTTGTTGTAATTTGCTCATTTGGCCTCTAGGTGGCGATTTATGGCAAAAACTTTTGCACTTCTGCCAAAGACGCCTTCTTCCTCCTCTTGAGGAACATTCTCAGGTGATTATAAATATTACCCCAAACTGTTGTTTAGTTCTGTTATTTCCAGTCTGATATGAACCACTTCTTGATTCCTCAGGGTTGCTGTGGTGGACAAAGTGACAGACTTTCTCTTGTTTTTGGGGAAACTTCTCGTCGTCGGGCTCGTCGGTCAGTCTGTTTCATTCACATGTGTGATGCTCAGGCTGTAAATGTTTAATTTACAATGCTATCTGGTGAAATCTAAATATAAATGCTAAATATATAAAGGCTTACTTGCAGGATTTAGCTTGATTTTGGCTGAAAACCCTGAAGCAGTTTTGAAGAACAGCTGCAGTTAGTTCAGGATGAATCGGAGGTGTCAGAAGAATAATAGAACTGAACTACCTTTAGACGTTCATGTTTTTTAATGCTGGTCATGTTATCTCCATGCTCAGGGGTCTTCGCCTTCTTTTTCTTCTCGGGGAGGGTAAAGGCCTTCCAGGATACAGCTCCTAATCTCCACTACTACTGGGTGCCCATCCTGGTGAGAAGAAGAGGCCTTTTTAAATATTTCTCACAGAAAGTAGCATCCCCTGCTTAACATTGGGTCAGATTTATGTTTATCGGCTGTTTATTGTGGTCTGGCTTGTGAATAAATCCATGGAAACCCCATAAATGACCGTTTTTCTCCACCAGACTGTCGTGGTCGGCTCGTACCTCATCGCTAACGGCTTCTTCAGCGTCTACTCCATGTGTGTGGACACACTGTTCCTCTGTTTCTGTAAGTGTGCTTATTCGTTTAAAGTGTCCACACAGTTTTAATCAGGCGACGTGTGGTAATGAAGCCTAACGAGCGAGTCATGTTGTGTTGAAGAAATGCTCTCTGACTTCTCTTGGTTTGGGGCTGTCACTAATTCTTAATTGCTTGGTTTGATGAGCAGGTGTGCCTCACATACATGTTTCTGCTTCGCTGCAACATAAACCTGGTTAATTGTCGCTCTTGACCTGGAAGTTGCTTGTTGATGAACTCTAACCTTGCATTGTCTGTGGGTGCTTTTGCTTGCGGTTTGACTTTCTTTTCTTTTTCTCTTTTTTCCTCCCTCACCTCCCACAAATCACCACCTTCCATTTCTCCTCTTGTTGCCTCTGTACCTTCATTTTGTCTTTACTAATCATTAACACACACACACACATTAAGGTGAAGACCTGGAGCGCAACGACGGTTCGGCTGCTCAGCCTTATTTCATGACGCCGACTCTCCGTGAGATTCTGTGGAAGGACGAGGCGGCGGGTCCGTCTGCGGCCTCTGCTCAGCCGCTCGACGAGGACGCCCAGCTGAAGCGAGAGCCAGAGGACGCAGCTTAGAGACGAGGACTTATAGGCACAACGTTTAGAGACGTTTGGTTTTCAGCCGGGGTTCAGTTATCCAGCAGGGCATTAAAATGACTCAAACACGTTGCCTTAAAGTGGCATGAATTTACTGTCGGTCGTCAACTGGACGTTTATTATGTTTCGCTTTTTGAAATTTGATGCGAAACAAAAAGAGAAAGTCGGAAAAAAAAAGTTGATCTTTTGTTCAGCTCTGCTCGTTTTTTGACATAAAAGGGAATAAAACAAAAAAGGTGATCAATATAAAAATCAGACTACAGTACTTACAAAAGGGAAATGTTATATTTGAAACAATCCTTCAGATTTCTTTGAAGTGGGGTTCAGTGGAAAAATTACGAATAGTTAATATCTTACCTGTTACAGCTTTTGGAACAAACTCAACTTCAAGAAATTGTTTTATTACTGACTAGACTGATGAGGACAGCACGGTGGATCAGGTGGTAGAGTTGATGCCGCTCAACAAAAAGCTCACTGGATCAAATCCCGGCCCAGTACCTTTCTGGGTGGAGTTTGCATGTTCTCTCCGTGCATGTATGGATTTTCTCTGGGTACTCCAGTTTCCTCCCACAGACTAAAAACATGCATGTTAGACTGATTGGTGACTCTAAATTGTCTCCAGGTGTGAGTGAGAGAGTGAATGGTTGTTTGTC
>JARVGS010000472.1:6559335-6572136 GCA_031762315.1 Hypsolebias antenori | reverse complement strand
TAGCTGTCCGTTGTACCCCACATCTCCAGCTGTCGAATCAATGCAGCCTACCTCCTGCACTTTCATTGTCTCTCTGTAAGCTCTGGAGCAGAAAAGGGGTAGAAAAGAGAAAATGGGGAAAGGGTGGGGGCTGGTTAAGAAGCTGGGGAGTGTAGAGCAAAGATGAAGAGCTCTCTATTCTTCCTCCAACCAGTTTTCATCCACTGCTAGTCCAGGTGCTCGGTGTTCACTCCTCCCCTCCCGGCATCTTTGTTTCACAAACATTTTCTGCAACGAGATTTTTCTCTTGCACGTTTCCTGTCACTCCTCAAGACTTTCACGGTTAATCCATTTCACCCAGCTAGACCTAAAAACATTTACGCTTATCTTGTTGAAGCAGCTCGGAGGTACGAGCATTAATTCTACCGTCAGTCTGATTGTGTTACATCATTAAGGTGTCACTCGGTTCACATTGTCCTCTGCCTGCTGGTATCAGCCGCTCTGAGCCCGACTGTCAGACGTATTGTTTTTAGCTGGCGACGCTTATCAGAATCTGTTCAGTGGACAAGCAGCACCCGTGCTGCATTTCTTGATTGTCTTATCTGTACTTGAACTTAATATGTGCATGGTGCGTTTTGGAGAATGAGGAAGATTCTGCGTTAAGAGCACCTGGCCACCTGCCAGACAGTTGTCACGGTCTTGTTTTAACATCTCTTATTTCCTCAAAGAGGTGTTCGTTGTCATGCCTGCTGATTTAATATTGACATGTTTAAAAATAAAAATTGTTAAAAATTAATGAAAAAGAAAACATACAACAAAATCCCCTCCTATATCCGATCAGCGACACAGACATGCATTCATCAGACAGGCATCCAGATAAGACAAACTCAATCTCAAGACATGTGCATACATAATACACAGGCATCCATGACAACTGCACAATATTATCTGCTGACGTACTTTAAATATAAAATACAAATGGCTGCCAAGTGTCCCAAAATCTCTCAACAGATTCTTTCAGAGTATATATAATCTTTTCCAAATGAATATAACACATAACTTCTCTTACCCAGTGTTCATATGCCAGGGGATATGGCTAGAAGAGAGCCTAAAGCAATCGCATTCCTCTCATACTTGCTGAAGGATGCAGCCACAGGGGCCACCCCAAACAATGAGATGAATGGTGATGGTACAGTTTTTCTGCATATCAGAGAAAGTATCCAAAATAGCTCACCAATGGGTCTGCAGCTTTGGACCTTTCATTCAACCTTTATTTAGGCAGGTTAATCCCACTGAGCCTCAAGGACTCATTTACATGAGAGACCTGGCTACAAGCAAAGAATGATGACAACAGCAGTAGATTTTCCTTGGACAATCAACAATAGACAATCATAAGAGAGGCATACAGATTTTTTTTAACAAGTTAAAACAAAGATGTCAAAGTAGCAGAACAGACAGATTATAAGGCAGATGTAGAATATCAAAAGCAGGAGCATGGTTTTTGCAAGGATTCCAACAGATTCTTAAAGCCATTTAGAGAAGTCAAGGTCGAGAGCTTCAGATCTTTTGTAAGATATTCCAGACCAGACCAGTCCAGAATGTAAGTAAGAGCAGAGCTGGAGTTTGTTTACAGTGGTTACATGCAGGGTCCAGGTCAGCTTTGATCTTGAACAGCTCGTCTTGGGACCAGTGCAGCAGGTGCACCACCTTGAATTAGATTACAGCGTGCCTCAGACACTGAGGATGAATACATGTTCTGAATGATCCTTCAACAGATTGAGTCTGATATGGATTCCATTCACTCATTTTTTAATGATTTATTTCAACCATTCTTTTTTTTTTCAAGTTGGATTATTTATACATCAAATAACTTCAGTAATTTGTAAAAACAA
Organism: Hypsolebias antenori; assembly: GCA_031762315.1. Taxonomy (NCBI): domain Eukaryota; kingdom Metazoa; phylum Chordata; class Actinopteri; order Cyprinodontiformes; family Rivulidae; genus Hypsolebias; species Hypsolebias antenori. Next base: position 6,570,265 of record JARVGS010000472.1, on the reverse strand, counting down.
GAACTGGGTACCCAATAATGATCAGTGACATTAATGGTTTCTGTTTATTCTTACATACGTGTATCAGAGGGACTGAGACAATGTTTATTTGTTATCTCTATGTATTCTGCCTCACAGGCATTTTTATTATTACAATAAAAGTAAAAATAATTTGTATTGCATACAGATTTTTTTTAATTAATACAGTTCAATTAATCCAATAACTTTAGGAAGACATAAAAGTTTTTAATAAATGAGGGAGAAAAAAGTCATCATATGTTTAACTAATATATACATTGTGTCTCTTATCAGCAGAATATTCTTTGAGCTTTCATGATACTCCCTGTGTACGTGCCTCTGCATCTCCTCCAAGAGTAAACTCCACTCACTCCACTTTCTTCATATATGGAGTTGGGACGTGGGTTTACTGTACAAATGATTAACTGGAGCCGGATCACACTGATGTGATTATGAAAAAGCCTTTGGACTCTGTGCCGACAGCCTGCAGGCGCTCAGACCGTTTCACCATTACTTGATCTGGCTGCTGGTCCACTTGATATATGTTTGATGCATTTCTGTCTGAGTGCAGAGGTAAAATGATCCAACTGATCAGTTAACAGGGGGAGCTCAGGGGTGAAATGGACATTAATGGGACAGAAGGAGCGCAAAAGAAACCAAATGCATGAATAACTGCTCTGCTGGATAAGATGAGCTAACATACCTCTGACGGTGTGTTTGTGTACCACATTTACATGTTTCTATAAGGTCTCTTCACTGGATAACAACAACAACTCTTTCCATGACCTTGACCTTCATGTCCTATTGGAGTGTTCAGGATTGCAGCAAGAAACTGGTGGAACGCCCCCTCCAGGTTGATGGGAGTCTTTGCCTCTGGTGGAGGAGTTAAGTATCTGGGCGTCTTGTTTACAAGTGATGGTAGGATGGAGCATGAGATGGATCGACAAATTGGGGCCTCATCCTCATTAATGAAGGAATTTATTCAGTAAGTTGTGGTACAGAAAGAGTTGAGTCGAAATCCAAAGCTCTTCATTTACTGGTCTGTCTATATTCCAACTCTCACCTATAGTCATGAGGTTTGGATCCTGATTGAAAGAATGAGATCCCAGATATGAACGACCAAAATTGGCATCCTTTGCAGGGTGGCTGGGCTAAGCCTTAGAGATAGGGTGAGGAGCTTTGTCGTCCAAAGGGAGCTTTGAGTAGAGATGCTGCTCCTTCATATCAAAATGAGTCCATTTAGGTGGTTCAGACATCTTAGGGTGCCTCCTGGAAGGGTGAAAACTGTGACTCCACTCTGATGTCACGATGCCTGTGTGTTGCTTGCTACAATATAATTAAGCCTTCAAGAAACCTCTAGAAAATCACACCATGCTAGCAGTATCGCTATGGGTATCAGGTCTGTGCTTGTCACCATCGATTATAGTGTAGCCATGAGTCCAGCATGGTCAATCCTTCTTCACATGAGCCCCATGTCAGATGTATTCACACCAACCTTCCCCACAGTCCATTCCAAGCTTTAATATACTGCTATGATAAACCACCACAACCTAGCTACAGAAACGTTGACCATACTCAAACTTGCCAAAAATGGCCTTTCACATGTTAATGTTTAACAAAGTTTAACCCTTGTTAAACCCTCTGCTTTCCTAACACACCCTCAAAGAACTCTCCGAGACTTATTTCTTTTCTTTAAAGCTTCACAATGAGGTTGCCATTCTGTGTGAAAGGGAACCCAAGCTGGAATAAGCAAACATTCTTGGAACCAAAGTTTCAAAGGTCTAGGTCAAAGGAAGCTGTAACTTGTGGTGAGGTCAAAGTTCATCACGGAGAAGAGTCACTGCTGTGAGAACAGGTCAATTTTTCTTGGGTTGATGGTGTGTATGTTTGTACAGTCCATGCACTAGAAGGTTCAGTTACACCAACCATACACCGGTCGCTGGCTACATGATACCTAAAAGTGATAGTGGGATCAGGTGGCTGTTGGAAGAGAGACACCTCTGTTGCTATTTTAAACAGATGTTCTGTGCAAGGACACGTAACGGTCATCGAACCCTGTTGTCGATCCGTTCATTCAGAGGCTGCGTCTAACAAGGGACAGAAAGTGATGCATATATTTTCCAATTGCAACCCTCCCCCATTTTATATATTTATTTATTTATTTATTTATTTATTTATTTATTTATTACCTTGCCATCCGGCTCTTTTTACATTAGCTCAGACCACATTCAGACCTGGGATCTGCATAAATTTCATCAAAGTTCAAGTCTTAACCCTGAGTGTGATCAAGTATTTTAGGGTTCTTGCGTTGATTTACTTTTTAAAAACCATGTCTTAGTGGTTTTCAGAAAAAGACGTGATCAGAGGAACATAGAAGTCATACAGTAGTCCCTTAGTTATCGCGGGGGTTACGTTCCAAACACCCCCGCGATAGGTGAAAAACCACTAAGTAGGAACGCTATATTTATTTACGTATTTATAAACCTTTTAAGGCTTTATAAACCCTTCCCACGCTCTTGCAATGTTCTAAACTCTTAACTGTGACTGTGATTATTTTAGGGTTCTTGCACTGATTTACTTTTTAAAAACCGAGTCTTAGTGGTTTTCAGAAAAAGACATGAGCAAAGGAACATAAGTTATATTCCTCTGAGTCTGAAAAAGTGAATGGGTTTTCCCTGATCACTTTTCATTGTGATATTGTTCCCTTTGAGCTGGAATCACCTTTACACTTTGTCTTTTGCTGTTCCACAGGGGTGACCCTAATCTCGTCAAACTAAATGTAGCCATAACCTGTGGTTATCTCCTTTATGGTAAGATCAGTTATTTCTTTTTAACCCCTGTTAATAATTAACCCTTACCCCATGCACAGATGTCAGGACGACCAATTTGTTTAGCTCCAAATGTAAAAACATAAACTTTGACTCTGATGTAACTTGGCTATAAATTTGCTGTTATTTTCTGGATTTGTAAGAGATGACACTTTGCACTGTGATGAGTGGATCAGACTAAACAGTTTAACTGTTGCATATCTAGTTAGAATATTCAGGAATTACTTTTATAGTTTGTGTTTAAGTTACTTTTTTTTGTACAGCAAAGACCTCATGATTCTGATCAGTTTTAGTTTTTAAAAGCTTTTGTATACTGCAAAAGTTTTTCCCATATATTTTATACGTATTAGTTGTTTTTTATTGGAATGATGAGCATGTCAAACTTTATCCTAATGATTAAGGCTTTAAATCTTATTTTTTTCTTTACATTTGTCAACATGCTTGTATTAACAGTTTGTGTTACACAAAAGCCAGACTTACAGTATATGTCTCGTGTTTAAATGGCAGCTGGTCCTGACATGAACGTCTCAGCCTATTTGGTATTAAAAAAATAAATTTAAAAGAGTCAAATGAGATTCAGAAATCCAAGTAGATTTTTACACGTTTTGTGCTTTTCTAAATATTTTAACCATTTTCAGATGTTTACGAGTTTAACTTTACTCGTTCATTAAAACCTTAACACTGAAGTGTCAGTGTGAAATATTAGCCATTAATCATGCTGCGTTCTTGGAACCAAAGAAAAGGAATTGCGTCTTAGATTTTGTGCATCCATAGACTGAGAAATGTTTGAGTTTTGTATCAAGTTCATCAAGAAATAAATGGTCAGGTTCTGGTTAGCAGTTTGGCACATCAGTAATTCTGACTATCCTGTGTATTTTGAGTTTTTATTATTTTAAAAGCCATCATGTTTTTCATGTTAACAGTTATCAGATATTTTCACAGTTTTCTGTGTATGAAGAATTTTAACAGTAGGGTTAGACATTTTAAGATTCAAACCATAGTTTAAAAATCTTGTTCTCTCTATTACAACAAAATAAATAGAAAGAAAAGCTTACCTATTCTTGTTTGATCCTCACCCATTCCTTTTTTCCAGACCTTGTGCTGCTTGCATGTAACTGGAGCACAATGGGCGACAGCTTTTTTGTCTGCCACCACTTGGCGGCGCTCTACGCCTACGGATATGTGTTGGTGAGTTGCTCCGTTTTTGTGGTAATGATGTGAATGTTAAGACACTTTGTATTTGCACATCAGTTTGCCCTTTAAGTGTTTTTTAAACTGAATGGTTTGATGTTTTGTTGCTGCAGACCCGTGGCGTTCTTCCCTATTTTGCCAATTTCCGTCTCATTTCCGAGTTATCCACGCCATTTGTAAATCAAAGGTGAGACTGAAGATACATCTGCTTGACTCATGTAAATCTATTCAGGGTTTATAATCCCGTTTTCTCTCCAGGTGGTTCTTTGAGGCGTTGAAGTACCCCCGCTCACACCGGATGGTGGTACTAAACGGCGTCGTCATGGCAGTGGTGTTCTTCGTAGTTCGCATCGCGGTCATGCCGTCCTACTGGGCGAGCGTTTTTGCCACATTTGGCACGCCAGAGTTTGAGCGGCTGGGCTTGGGTGCCCAGGTGGCCTGGATCACCTCGTGCATCGCTCTGGACATCTTGAACACAATCTGGATGTACAAGATTGCCCGTGGCTGCTACAAAGTCTTGACAGGGAGAGGAGGGCGAAAAGTGGAAGCGGAGAAAAAGTTTTGTGCAGATGAGAAGCATGCGAACAACCACGCGGACTGATGTAAGATGAATAATAATCAGGCTCGGACAAAAGCAGGAAGGCTGGACTCTAAGGAGCTTCTGGCTGTTGCTATAGTCTCAGCATCCTGTCCCCTTCAAAGTCAGAGTCCTCAGATTCTGACCCCAACTGGGGAGGAGGAGAGTTCCCTTTGACTCACTCAAGCACCAGCGTTTGCAGATTATTACACTGCTGGGAGGAAGCTTTCTGGTTTCAGACAAGGTAGAGTACACAAGCACACTTTGAACACCATCTGTTTCTCACCCCCTCCATCACTCCCATCATCTCCTACCCCCTAGTCTGCTCTCATACTCGACTTCAGCCAAAGCCCAATCTTCTCAAGTGCCTGTGGACAAAACAGGAAAGCAATAATAGTGGAGGAGTCGGATCAGAAGAAACGATGTGAAAAAGTTGAGCCTCTTCAAAACACGGTCCTCCCTGGACAACTGGAAGCTTCTTCTCATCCCAGTGTCCGTCCATGCAGGCGCTGGCCTTCAGAGCGAAGAACTCTCAGACCCACACAGTGTTTGCATCAACCTATAGGGCTCTTAACTCGTCGAACCTCAGAGCACGAGACAGAAAAACACCAGAATGCCTCTCCTAGTTTTACCTGCTGTGGCCTCCTTGCAACAAGTAGCGCCTCTCTCTGTCACCAGCCACGCCCTCCGTTTTTGGTTTCAAACGTTAAGAGTTAAGGAGAGAGGACAAACCACATTCTGACATCCATCTCATGATTGTTTTTGATGTATTATGGTTTCAGGATTAGCAGTCACAGTAATACAAGATCCACTGCAACCCTCTGCCTCTGATCGAATGTTTTTGTTCTACCTCTCCCCCTGCCTTACAAAGACTGTACGTCCCTTCATTGGTTTACGTTTTTATACTCTTTTATCTGGTACTGGTCATAATAACACTGTCTCAGACGGACTTCAGTAAAACGGCAGCGTCACTTTCCTCGCAATCAGTGAATCTCCCAAAACAAATGTCAAACATCTGTCATCAGTGACACTGTGACCCTAAGTGAAGGAAAATCTACTCAATCCATTATTTTTACTTTTTCTTTCCTGCCGCTGTTTTCAAGTACAGTATAGTGTGTAATATGTACACTAATCCTGGTGCCCTTGGAAAACGGCACTGGCTCATTGGCAGAATGTCAGCAATAGGAATGCTAGCAATATGCCTTTTTTTCTTTTTCCAAAAATGTTCCGTTCACATGAAATTGGCTGCTCCTGGTTTTATAACAGTAGCCTGCATGCTTAATTTTTCTGTATAAACTGTATATCATCAGCGTAGAGCATGACAAGACATACTTCTGTGATGCTTCAGTGAAACGTCCAACGTAGATGAATACCATCTAATTATTTATTGCATTAAATCAGTGCTAAACAGGGGTTTGTCTTCCACTCCTGGAGCATAATCAAAGCATGAACTTCTTGTATTTTTTGATTGTTTCTCCTCTCCGTGCATGTTTATCCAGTATTTAAATGTTCAGGATCTATGCAGGCGTTGTCTGCGTAGAACTGTTTACTCTTCTCCTACATGTCAGGTGTCCCAGCTTGGTTTTACAAATACAGGGACAGTTTCTGGTCAGTGATTTGCCGTCAGCAGACTGCTAACTGCACAGACAGAAAAACAGGATGTTTCACATTTGGCTTCTGCTTTACACATACATCTTCACATTTTCTCATCATACTGCAGGTTTACTTGCATCACCTCGAGTATACTTTACTGATTTAACCTGACACATGTGACGTGTTTCAAATCAAATCTTAACTAGGTTTTCATGAGCACAAACAATTGGATTTTCATAGAATCAGCAATAAATGTCTAATGAATTAGTTTCATAAACAGTAAAGGCATGAGCCAAAGAGGCCAGCTGCACATCACACACCGAATATTTAATTAGTTTTACTTATGTGTGTGTGTGTGTGTGTGTGTGTGTGTGTGTGTGTGTGTGTGTGTGTGTGTGTGTGTGTGTGTGTGTGTGTGTGTTAATCTATGGAAGCATATTGCTGTCACCTCAGCAAAATTAAACCATATCACATTGCCTTGTGAAAAAAATATTCAACCAGTTTATATTTCATGTTCTAACAATATTTTTAGTTTATTACAACACACACACTTATGTTCCAACAAATCCTTTTCTTGTTTATATAATATAATGTAACGCGATAAAGTTTAAACAGCAGCACTTTTGTTTTTGTTATTAGTGTTTGTCACAGTTTAGAGCCCAGGTTGCATCAGGAGCAACATCTGGCGTAAAGTAATAATCAAATCATTTGTGGTGGTGACCCCTGCAGGAGGAAGCACCCGAAATAAAAACAGTTCTGGGTGTTGTGGAGAGCCCTTTCACAAGAAAATATATTTTTGAGTTTTTACGATATATTTTCCATCTTAAAGTTTTTTTTATATTATTGCATACACATACTCATCATATTATAATAAGTAGTTTGAAAAATGTTTCCTCTAAAGACAAAATACTGTAATAAGTACATTGTAGTAGGGATGCACGATATTATCGGCATGGTATCTGTATCGGACGATATTTGCGTTAAAGTTAAATATCGTATATCGGCCATTCCATCAAAATAACTCACCGATATAAAAGGTGCTGTTTATATATACAGTATAAAAGTGTATGTTTGAAAAAGAAGTATGTAAGTAGGTCTAGGGGGGAAAAATATTGGTATTGTTGTCGGTTAGTTGCCAAATGAGTTTTAATATATCGGCGTATCGGATATCGGCCACAAATCCAATATTGTGCATCCCTAGTGAAAATAATATGAAAAACTATGTAGGAACATTAGAATATAATTTTATTCCAGTGATAATATACTTCACACTTGTTTTCTTGTACAATGTGACAAGTATGTATGATAAAATACCAGAAACTTTTTGTTGTGGAAACTAACAAATCAAATAATGGGCAGTATTTTACCAAGTGATATTTACCTAATCTTACAAAATATATTTCACATAGTTACAAAATGTTTGGCAAAATGCTTATCACGTTAAAACCAGAAAACATTTCACATTTATAATTTACTGTAATAACACTATGAAAGCGTGAAACTATCATGATTCCACATTAACAAGTTGTTCAAACCGGTAACTTCTCACACGAATGGACACGGTTCTACTTTGTTTTTTTAAACATGGCAGCAACAGGCTTCCGTAATTTTCAAACATAACATGTTTATTAGCTGTTCCACACCAGACTGGGTGTGCGCTGATGTCCAGAAAACACAATACTACCGATAAATCATACAATAACCGTATCAATTATGAAAAATCCACATTTTCCTCACTGCTTTTGTTGTATCACAATGCTCCAATAACTCCACATGCTTTAGTAATTCAGACGCCATCTTCTAAACTGTTCCATATATCATGAGGGTGTATGAGGATCGCCAGGGGTACCAGCCTGATGGTGCTTTCACCTCGAAGGCGTAACGTACATCCTGTGGAGCTCAAACTCTGGGACGTCCTGTGTTTCTGTCTGTCACCACAGAGGAGGGGCTGCAGGATCTTGTGCCTTTTCCCCAAACGCCGGATGTGACGCAGTCAGATGTGAATGAATGTTCTCGTGTTCCATCAAGCGATTATCTCTGCGGTATTCCTTGTGTATGTTGTAAGTGTATGTTTTTGTAACGCGCCTGCACGGTGATTATCCGACTGAGTATTATAATCCAAAGCTGATCCCTCGGTTTGTGCTCTCTTAAAGAGAGAGGTGTGTTTCAGCGGATTGCACACTCGTTTAGGATAAGAAAGGCAATCAATATGTTTTTGACATAAGCTCTTTAAAGCTGTACGTGTAGATAATTGGATGGCTTTCGTCTCATTCCCGCAGCCTCCGGGACTCAAAGCTGTGAAAAGTCAGTCTGCTTACAACGAAATGTGGGAGATTTTACAGAGACTGGCTGAGCAGAGATGCTGAGACACTTCCTGCGCAGCGTCGTGCAATTCCTTCTCTCCGCTCGGACGCAGAACGTTCCCTGCTTCAGGTTTCACGCACAACGTGACAAGTACAAGCTATGCTCATCAACAGACTGGTTTTTGTATTAACCCAAATTTTATAAAAACTATATATCATTAATTTCACAGTTAATTAGAACTGAATGTGACAGTGCATTAAAGCCGTTGTTCCCAACTCTGGTCCTAGAGGAACGCCGTCCTGCATGTTTTAGCTGTTTCCCTGCTTTGACACCTGATTTGAATAAATGGGTGATTACCAGGCTTCCACAGAACTTGATGAAGTAATTAATCATTGAATCAGGTGTGTTGGAGCAGGGAAACAAGTAAAACATGCAGGACTGTGTTCCTCAAGGACCTGGGTTGGGAACCACTCCTTTTAAGGGACAGTTCAGACGTTTAGAAGTGGGGTTCTGTAGAAAGTTACCATTTCACTGCAGCTCATGAGCTTTTTGTTTTTGAAGCATTTTTGTACCTTTGATTTTGCAGGTATACCTGCACACATTTCATAAAATGCTCCTGCTATTAAGTTCTAATTACACAGATGTTTACTGGAAAATAAACAATTCCTATCGCTCTTGAATCTTTTTAGGTGATCTCTTGAATTAATCTTGTGAATTTCAAACCATTTCTCCAAACTGAGGGCATTCAAAGAACTATCTACAACAGGTAAGATGGTGACTGTTCATATCCATTCCACAGAACCCCAATTCAAAATGTCCAAACTATCCCTTTATTGTAACTTTTTTTTGATCTCTGTAGTATAAATTGTATCTGGTTAGAACAACCGAGAATGCCTCTATTTAATTAACTGTTGCAGCGATGAGCAGATGGTGTTGAAGAATAAAATGCAAAAAGGAACGACGTAGACGCACGGTACTCTGTGATGACTTTTTTTGTTTTTTTGTTGTTTTTTTTTTTTTTCCAGTCCCGGTTTTATTTTTGTTCAACCTGTTGATTTGACGTGTGATTCGTAGTGTTGATGAAACACATTCTAAAATCTGAAGCACATTTGTATAATGATAAGAGACTGAATGTAAACAGTGATCATCAAATGTCTTGGCCAGGACTGTTTTCGTTTCAGTGAATGATCAACTAGTATGACTTCTCTTCCTCTTTTTGTCTTTTAATGCGATGCAGTTTGTTGGGGGGTTTTCTGGAGATTTTAAATGTGAAATAGCCTGCACAACAAAAGACCCTTGCGGGGTCTAGACTTGTCTACAGTGACCACTACTAATGATCACACTACGGTAGTGCTGAAAGCTGCGACTTACTTGAAAGTGGTGTTCTTCAATAAAGTTGAAGACGATAAAAAACGGATGACGTCTTTTGACTCTTTTGTATCAGCTTTGGATGTTTTCCTGCATCTTCTTCTGTTCAGTGTGTTTCGTATGGAATGAAGATGGTCTCAAAAAAGACTCACAAACCCGTACAAGGTTTGTATTTAAACAACACAATTCACTACTGTAGTAGTAATACACCACACATGCAAATCAGAAAATGTGCATGCACAAATGGCCAGTTGTGCATGGATCAGCTTGCCTGTGCTTACGATGTTTTGAGACTTTCTTACCGCATTGGATTCACAGATGAGATGATGCATTCAAGGTTGGTAAAAGCTGGGATATGAGCATTTTAGATGTAATGCTGCATTTAAGGCTGGAGAAAAACTCGGATATCTGAGCATTACCAGATTTACTGGGTGTATCTGGGCTGTACAGTAGTCTCTCACTACTTTGCAATTTGTTTTTCGTGGACTCTGGTGGTTTTTTCAATATAAGATTTGACATAATGACACACAATCGGCTGATTGATTAATGAGCTGCACGATCAGCATGGATTTTTTATTTTTAATGAATTATTTTAAACTACTGTATTTTGCACCTGCTGTACCTTTGTGCAACCCACACCTGCAGGAGAAACTACCTCCAGCAGCATGTCACATCTCCTCTGCAGCAGAGAAGTGGGCGTGGCCAAGAGCACTGGCAGGTGCCAGAGAGCTGAGAACATGACAATCGGTGCTCTGAGCGTTTAGAGTTTAGAAACATTGTTTAGAACATTGCAAGAGTGCTGGAACAGTTTAAAACGCGACATATATTTATATATATATATATACAAATATACAAACTGGATTCCAAAAAAGTTGGGACACTAAAAAAATTGTAATAAAAACTGAATGCAATGATGTGGAGATTGCAAATGTAAATATTATATTCGTAATAGAACATAGATGACAGATCAAAAGTTTAATCTGAGTAAATGTAATATTTTAAAGGAAAAATATGTTGATTCAAAATTTCACAGTGTCAACAAATCCCAAAAAAGTTGGGACAAGTAGCAATA
>JARVGS010000472.1:6240870-6251263 GCA_031762315.1 Hypsolebias antenori | reverse complement strand
GTGGGGCTGAACTCACTGCGTACAGTACGCGCGTACGGACACGCGTACGGACGTACGCAGAACTATGTGGGAGCCTTAAGACAAAAATCCAGAAAATCACGTACGATTTTTAATTAGTTTGCATTTTCTTGCATTAAACACGTTTTTGATTCAATAGAAAAACAGAACTTAATATTTGGTGCAGAGACCTTTGTTTTCAGCTACTGAGGTCAGAGGTTTCCTGTAGTTCTGGACCAGGTTTGCACACACCGCAGCAGCGATGTTGGCCCACTCCTCCACACAGATCTTCTCCAGATCTTTCAGGTTTCAGGGCTGTCACTGAGAAACATGGAGTTTCATCTCCCTCCAGAGATTTTCTATTGGGTTCAGGTCTGGAGACTGGCTAGGCCCCTCCAGGACCTTGAAATTGTTCTTATGGAGCCACTCCTCAGTTGTCCTGGCTGTGTTTGGGGTCATTGTCATGCTGGAAGACCCAGCCACGACCCATCTGCAATACTTCTAACAAGGGAAGAAGGTTGTTGGACAAAATCTCACGATACATGACCCCATCCATTCAGTACGGTGCAGTCATACAGTCCTTGCACTGAAGCACCCCCAAAATATGTCTCACCCCATGCTTCACGGTTGGGACGGTGTTCTTGGAGTTGCCCTCATCCTTCTTCCTCCAAACATGGAGCGTGGAGGCGATACCAAAAAGCTCTGTTTTGGTTTCTTCTGACCACATGACCTTGTCCCATGGCTTGTCTGGATCATCCAGATGTTCAAACAGGCCTGGACATGTGCTGTCAAGAGCAGGGGGACCTTACGTGCCCTGCAGGATCTTAAACCATGAGGGTGTAGTATGTTACTAATGGTCCTCTTTGAGACTGTGGTCCCAGCTCTCTTCAGGTCATTGATCAGGTCCTCCCGTGTAGTTATGGTAGTCCTGACCTTTCTCAGAATCATCTTTACCCCACAAGGTGAGATCTTGCATAGAGACCCAGACCGAGGAAGATCCAGTCATCTTGTGTTCCTTCCATTTTCTAATAATTACTCCAACAGTTGTTGTCTTCTCACCAAGCTGCCTGCCTGTTGTCCTGTAGCCCACCCCAGCCTTGTGCACATCCACAGTTTAGTCCCTGGTGTCCTTAGACAGATCTTTAGTCTTGGCCATGGTGGAGATGTTGGTGTGTGAGTGAGTGTGGACAGGTGTCATTAACAAGTTCAGGTACAATTAATACAGGTAATGAGTGCAGAACAGGAGGGCTTCTTAAAGACAAACTAACAGGTAGGCCTGTCACAAACAATAAATCAATTCACTGCATGATAAATGAAAATTATCAACCTCATGTTCTTTTTTATCGGCTTTATCAGTTCTTCGTGTCTCTTTACTAAAGACACTGGATGATAAAAAGCTCAAATCCGGTGCTCTTCACTGACCCCTCCCTTTCTCTTTAAAAACAATTTTAACCGTCCAAAATCATGTTTTTGGATCATTAAAAGCAGTTAAGCTGAGAAGCTAAGCTACAAGTTAAGCTAACAGGCCAACCTCGGGGAAAAAAACCTTTGTCTTGGTGAAGCTCCAAAATTCACGGTTGAAACCTGTGCCATCATGTAAAAAGTTGTTTTTCGCTGCAAAAAGACGCTGAGAACTTGTTTACTGATTTTTTTTTTTTTAATTAAAAGGTTTGTGTGAAAAATGCTTAAGAGCTCAAACCACACTGAGCGTCCGCCATTTTGAGAACCGAAAAAAGTAAAGCGAGACGGCCCATGTCACATCAAGGGCCCTCCCTCCATTTTTCTTACACTGCTCACTCCCTCACTATCCATCCTTTGTTTCAAACAGTCTTATTACTGCCATCCAGTGGTGAAAAAAGATACTGCTTCAAAACAAATTAAACATTTCTTCTTAAATTTTACAATAATTACTAATTATTGTAACATTTAAAACGATATTATCATTTATCGCAATAATTTCTGAGACAATTAATCGTCCAGCAAAATATGTTATTGTGACAGGCCTACTAACAAGTCTGTGAGAGAGAATGCTCACTGGTAGGTGATCAAATATTTAATGCAATAAAATGTAGATGAATTATTAAAAACATCATACAATGTGATTTTCTGGATCTTTTTCTCAGATTCTGTCTCTCACAGTTGACGTGTACCTACGATAGAAATGACAGACCTCTCCATTCTTTGTAGGTGGGAAAACATGTAAACTCAGCAGTGTATCAAATAATTTCCCCACTGTAGGTGTGGATGTGTGTAAGTAAATACATGTTTATGAACTTAAAACTCAGTTTCTGTCATCTTCTGTTTACAAAGTCTCTTCATGTTAGAAATCTGTAAAGATGCAAGCAGAGAAATGATTGGTGTGCATAATAACAAAGGTTAATTGTGCACCTTTCAGTGCATGTGTGTAGAACTGGTCTGTGTTCAGTTTGGGTTTATCACTAAAAGGTGTTTTAGATTGGACCAGCATTAGAAGAAATTAATTAGCACATCCCCAACTTGTCTAATAAATAGTTTAAACCTTGTGAAGAGGGATTCTGTTAGAAGATTAGGAACAAGTAATATCTTACCTGTTGTAGATAGCTCTTTGAATGACACAACTGGTACTGACACAACCCTCCCGCTGCATCAACAGGTGGACACGTTTGACTGAAGTCCTTTTCAAAGGAGGATGGTTGCTGCTGATGTGTGTTGAGACGTATCGAAAGCATGAAGCAGAGCAGAGCGTTAACGTGCGTTCTTCTTGTTTCAGTGACCGGAGCAGAGTATGAGGTCATGCTGACAGAGATCATGTCGATGGGATACGAGAGGGAGAGAGTGGTGGCAGCGCTACGGGCCAGTTTCAACAACCCCCACAGAGCTGTGGAGTACCTCCTCACTGTACGTCTCTCTCACTCACACAAACTAAATCAGACCTTTTTAGGGAACACTTGAATTCTTCTGCTGAACGTGGAGCTCACTCAGCTCAACCACCAAGTCCTGCTCTGTCAGGGCTCGTAGGTCTTGTAGAGCAACTTTGTTTTTTCTCATAAACTCTGAGATCAATTTTTCTACAACTTAAGACAAAGCAGTTCTCTTTTAGGAATAGAAACCTGGTGGTTTGTTCATGAGTCCATGAAAACACAAAGCTGTTGTGTGGGAGGAGACGAGTCGTTCAGAGCAGAGGACCCTGCCCCTCGGTGCCCACTGCCCTGCAAGTTGTATCTGTTCCCTGCTTCAGCGCGCTTCACTGAAAGGAACGAGTCATGGACAGGCCTCTGCTGAACTTGATGCACTCTGAGAAGGTAGTTCAGGGTTTCAGGTGTGTTGAAGCACTCTGATTTAGAGGAGTTGGTCTGAGTGGGTCTGTACATCAAGTCTACAGGAGTGGGAATCTGTAAGCACTTCAAGGGCCACGATTTTATTAATGTTAAATTAGTGCTGGACAATAATTTGATATCAATATATCTCGCAATATACTTTTATTCATTAACGATAATGAGTTTTAAGCACAGTTTTGCTATTTTGACAGGATTTTACAGTGTTTCACTGACGTTTTCTTTTTCTGTTCGGGTTGAAGCGGCAGCTTCAGTTTCAACCCGAACAGAAAAAGCTGTGACACAAATACGTACCGGTAAGTGCTGGTGACGTAGACGTTACACAGAGCTCAAGTCCAGAAGGAGTTAGTGGTAACAGGCTAAGCTAAGCTAATCTCCACTTCAAAACCAGTGTCCATGACCGTCAGAATGTGACTGAACAAAGTTTCACAAGCGAAGAGAAAACAGATGACATCACTGATAAGAGAGGAAAGACTAATTCTGAGGTGTGGAAGTGGTTCAGCTTTCTAAGATCTGATAAACTGCAGGTTTCAGTGACAGTCGTTCTAACAAGTGGTGGGAACATCGAACTTGTTTCATCTGAAGAGTTTCCACTCAATAGAACATGATGAGTCAGAAGATGAAGCACAGTAAAGTTTGAGCCAACATGTCCCTGAAACAACACCCCCAGTGCTGTTTTTTTAAATTCATTTATTCATTCAAAATAAAACAAATTCATCAGAAAGAAGAAAATAGTCGTTATAATATCTGCCCCTTATTTAAAAAATACAAAATGACTACCGTACAAACAAACAACAACAGCCGTCGCTTGAACAAGCTCCAGATTGAAAACTAAAAACTTCAGGTATCCTTCACCTGCACTAAACCTTCCAAACAACTGTAAGTTAATCATATTTTAAAACATATAGTTTTATAAATGTTTATGGTGATATCAAGTCAACTCCACAGTCCTGTTGTTTGAAGTCAAAACTATTAATATTGACAAAGTTGAGAATTTTATGTTTATTTGATGCGGATTTCAAATTTTTTGAAGTTAAAAACAAATAAAAGGTGAACATTAATGTATTTGTATAGTTTGTAGTTTTTCTGAGGCTTTTATATTTTATATTGTTTATATCGATATCGACTGAAATTAAGAAATATACTGTGATAAAAGTTTTGGCCATATCGTGCAGCCCTATGTTAAATTAGTATCAATGTTTGAATGCCTCAGGAAACAGCTCATTTAAGAGATGAAGAGTTGTTCATCATGACACATTGAAAAATAGACTGCAACTCCCTCCGTACGGTGAGATTTTATTTGTTGACGTTAATACAAGTTAATGGTCATTTTTAGTTTTTAACTGCCAAAAATGTGCGTTAAATGTTAAAATATAGATTCTGAGTATTTTTTATTATATTTTCAGATTCAACAGTTTGAGTGGGGTTGTAAGAAGCAGTTCTGAGCAGTCAGTATCTTACCTGCAGTAGATGGTGATACTGAGATGACTTGATTCTTTCAATCAAGTTGAAAAAATAAAAAACAAAAAATTTTTTACTAACAGCAGGACTCACCCAGGACCTAATCTGTGTCATTTAAAACAGCCTGTACCTAAAGCTAAAGTCAGCCATCCACACCCCACCCCCCCTCCCCTCCCTCTTCCTTTTCGGGTCACGGGGGTCACTGGTGTCCATGTTCAGCAGTCACTGTTCAAGAGGCGGGGGACACCCTGGACAGGTCTCAGTCCATCACAGGGACATAGAGACAAACAACCATTCACTCTAGAGACAGTTTGGAGTTACCAGTCAGTCCAACATGTTTCTGGTCTGTGGGAGGAAACTGGAGCACCCAGATGCATGCTCATGTAGCCCTCTGTACCTTTTGCATGAGCCAGCTGTCACATATTTTTCCATCAGTCAACATCACGCTGCTGTTTGCACCTCTGGAGCTTTGCATCCTGCTGCTGATCAGATGAGAAGTTTCCATGTTCTTCTCAACAGTTCCTCTTCCTCATGAGCTGCTTCATCGTCTTGTCCCCCCAGTGAAGAAAACGCTGGCTGTTCTCTCATTTGCTCAGTTGTACTGCATGTTGTTTTGTGATTAAATATAAATTCAGGTTGTTCAGCAGCAGACTGAGAAAACTGAGCAAAGTGAAGAACATCTGATGCAGCAGTGATGAGCTGACTGAACTACTGGAAGTTGAGTTGAATGTTTCCTGCTCTGGTTGTCGGTTTGACTCTTTCATTAAACTGTATTACTCAAACTGGCATTGTCCTGACTGCTGCAGGTAAGACATTGACTACTTATAGGTACTCACCACACATCCCCTCCAAATGCTTGAAGAGACTGCTCCTGCAGAACTTCAAGCCCTAAAACAAAATGGTTTGAATGAAATCTGAGGGTTTGTGTTGCTTAAAGGGAATTTAATTTTATTTATTATTAACACACATGGTCCTGAAGTATTTGTCTGTCTGTCGTGCAGGGAGTGAATAAATGTTTGTTGCATTAACAGGGTATCCCTAGCAGCCCAGTTCAGGAGAGTAACCCACCAGTGCAGGCCCCCACATCTGGACCCACAGAGGCACCATCTCTAGCAGAAGGTAGGACTCTGCAGTCTGGTCAACGTTTCTCCTCCTGTGGGACAATGTGTGACCACAGAGAGGTCCACATGGAGCTGCGTCTTGTCTGGGGGGTGTCTCCTCTCTTACACCTGCTGGTTGTGATGAGGGCTGGGTGGTGTGCACCAAAATAATCTCCCTGCATTTTTAGCTGAATGGTGGTGTAAAATATATATAAATACTTTTTCTTATTTTGAATCATCTGATTGATTATTCACTGAGCAGTGGTGACATGAATCCTGTCGCTATAGCAACCAGTCCCATCAGGTTCCTGCGGACCAGTCTTCAGACATGAAACCTGGTCTGCAGGACGGCCTCGCTCTCTGATGGACGGTGGAACTTCATGGCAAACATCAGATTCCCGACATGTCTTCATCTTTTAGTTGGCACTTTTAGCTCTTCAGCCTCAACTAGCTAAAGAACTCTGCAACCGCTTTATGGTTGATTCTGTTTGATGTTTTGTGTGTGTTTAGGAGAAAACCCACTTGCATTCCTGCGTACGCAGCCCCAGTTCCTGCACATGAGACAGGCCATCCAGCAGAACCCGTCTCTGCTCCCAGCTCTGCTCCAACAGCTGGGCCGAGAGAACCCTCAGCTCCTCCAGGTCTGTGTGCAGCCACTTTCACTTGTTCTTCGTTCATGAATCACATTACAGCTCTGCTTCTGCTGAAAGTTACCGTAAGTTCTGGACTATTGAGCGCACCCAAATATAAGCCACGCCCACTAAAGGCAGTGCTTGTCTGTAAGTTGTGGGTGTCAAGTTGTAACATGAGATATTTACACAGAAAGATTTTTAAAACTTCTTAAATTAAATACATAAAATAAATGTTTATCTGTAACTTGGCTGGTTATAAAACTGGAAGTCGTTGATCACTATCTTCATCTTCCTCTTGCGTAAGCTTGTGCTGTGCTCTTCATCACGCAGCAGCCTTTCAAAACCTTTTCTAGATCCACCACCTCCATCAAGAACAGGGAGGGGGGTTCCATTAGTCCACTGTGACCAGTTTGATTATTTCATTGGTCAGATTTGTTAAGCTTTATTTAAACAGTCTCATTGAGGACCCACTCCCCAGGGGGGCGTGTATTGAGCAGCTCTGTGAGCGCCTGGGTGTGACGGGGCTAAACGTTTTGGCTGCATGAAGCTCGTTAGCTCGTCCAAAATGAAAAATAAATAAATAAAAAAGATCCATAAATTATCTTCAGCGTTGTTTAAGCTGCGATGTTCAAAAGTAGCCGCTCACAGTCCAGAAGTTACAGGACTGATTCAGAACTTTACCTTCTCTTAAAACGTTCCTCTGCAACCTGGCACATCATCAGCTTTTTACTTCTCCTCACAGCAAATCAGTCAGCATCAGGAGCTGTTCATCCAGATGTTGAATGAGCCGTTGGGAGAGGGGGGAGACGCACCAGAGGTTGGTGAGATGGGGGCGGCAGGTGAAGAGGGAGCCCCTGTCAACTACATCCAGGTGACACCTCAGGAGAAGGAAGCCATAGAAAGGGTGAGCTTGGTTGGCTGCGCTGCCGTGCGGCTGCTTGTTGGGGGTGTTAACTCTGTGTCTCTGGTCCAGTTAAAAGCGCTGGGCTTCCCCGAGGCCCTGGTCATCCAGGCCTACTTCGCCTGCGAGAAGAACGAGAACTTGGCAGCCAACTTCCTCCTCAACCAGGGACTGGAAGACGACTGAACGGGGAGCGGAGCGCTGCCTCCCCGCTCCTCCCCTCCTACCCTTCCCTCCATCCTCAGCTCAGCATAAAGACTGCACCCCCCACAAAAAAAAAAATACTGTACAACGTCGGCTCAAGGAGACAGGAGGAAGGGGCGGGGTTTCGGGGGGCGGGATGGGGAGACGGGTGCGATGTGAGAGTGCACAAAGTGTGAAGGCTGTGTGCAGATTGTAAGAGTTAGTCAAAGTGTGGAAGAACTATAAATCCACGTGAATTCCAATGGAATGAGTGGGGTCTGCTTAGGGGAGGGCTATCATTTGATTTTAGACGTGCTTTGTGAACACATGGGGAGGGAACGACCAGCGGAGGGGAGGCGGCGGGGGGGCTTGGGGCTCGTGTCTGCGTGTGTGAGCGTCTGTGTGTGCCTGTGCAGATGATCCAGTTAGGCTGAAAACGTAATCAACCCTGCATCCTCTAAGTTTGTTCATGCTGTAGGGCGGCTGTGGGGACACTTCCTGCTCAGAGTGTGTAACTGCTTGTGTGTACCTCTGTAAGCCTACATATGTCCAAGAATGAAATTCAAATCCATGGACCGGACCGTGTCGTCCCTTTCTTTGTGTCTGCGCTCATCTTTCTGGGACCTTTAGGTTCAAATGGAGACTGAACACACTTCATCTCTTTTTTTTTTTTTTTTTACTCAAACCTGAAAAGATTTAGGTTCCATATATATTTTATGGTAGTAATTACCACTACACAAAAGAAAACCACAGTAGTTCAGTCTCAGATCTGTAGTTTCTGTCTCCATGCTGACAGTTTTAGTTCAACAGTGAGAAAATCAAAAGTAATGAAATAGTTTGATGCATCTCAATTTATTCCAGATAATTTAGCTTTGGTCTGAGGCCATGTCAGCACGTTAGTACTGTTATAAAAGTATCTTGAAACGTTTGTGTGAACACAACAGAACCTCGTGGAAAATCTAATAAAGTGAGTCAGATGAATCCCAACGTTGAGGGTCCTCCTCATGATTGTCTGAATTTTCAGGTTATTGTTCAGTATGTGAGCTGGTCCAACTGTCCCACCACGACTTTAAATTACAAATCCAGTCATTTTAAAAGGGCGTTTAGTTAACAGTTAATAGCCAAGTTGTTTTGTAGCTGGTTCTGTAAACCTCAGACATGACACTAGCTAACAGCTAGTTTAATGCAGCTAAGATCAGATAGCCATTTAAAAAATAAAATTCATTCAAACATGATTTTAAATTAAGTCTTTCAGTTAAATTGACACATTTATTCCAGCAGAAATACATTTCTGCTTGATGTGCTACAGTTAGCTTTAACTGCTGCTTCCACTTGTAAATAAGCATTAAGATATCATGTAATTAAAATTCTACAGGCTGGAGTTGTAAGACAACAGAGATCCACTTTGGTCTTCGCTGCGTTCAGAGTAGCCGTTAGCTTATCAGTCGTTCACAGAGCTGTGAGATGTTCCCTGTACTGTATTTTCACAGAAACCTGCTTCAAAATGTTCTAAATATGTCTTCCAGTTGGACAGTTATGACAAAACCAAGCTCTTTATCCAGTGTCTAAACCAGCCTCTTACTAAATTGTAGATTTAATTTAAGCTGAGACAAATCCATTGAAGGCAGTAAGTTGACCATGGTTCCACCAGAACACAGCTGAAGTGATGGAGCTGATCTACCATTACCTTTGTCTCCATGAGGTTATCATCGTATACAGATGACTAGCTGATGTATGTGATGAGCTGACCTGGGCCTTGATCTCATTTGAGCCTGTTGGGCTGTATCATCAGATGTTTGCCTCTGAAAATGAACTCACTGAAATCATGACACTGCAGTGTCTACAACAAATGCATGTCATTAAAAAAAAAAAAAATCAACATATGCTAGATTAAATTGATTATTGTTACAAACAGGGTTATAGAGGAGACCAGTTTGTGATCCACTTTGTTTTGCAAATGACCGCTTTCTCTGGGTTCTGTTCAGAATGACTGCTTTCTCATCCTGGACGTGTGAAAGCAGTCTGATTGTCCTACAGCATCAACATGATCTTAGACTATGCTGTGCTTCATTAAATCTCAGCAGTCTTTCACATGTCTGACTCTGTGTCTTTATCACCAACTGGTAGAAATGGGTCCCTGGTGGGGAAACAAGCTCTTGTTTTGAGCTCATCGTGGATTAAAGCTTTTAAAAAAGCACATTGTTAAAATGTAGAGCATTGCACAATCAAAACTGAGATCAGATTAAAAACATGAACTCAAAATAAATCAGGATTCAAACTAATATTCCTTTACAGTGTGTTACATTGCCAGTTGTAATGTCATATGCCAATCTGGCATTAGAATAAACTGAATAATTTTATTTGGTAGACCTAAAAATATGGTCCTAGTCGAGGGCCAGTTGTAGTCATTTATTGAAAGGTTATGTCAATTTATTATTTCAAAAACTATTCTCAAGACGTTAGAATTTAAAATAATGTAACAATTAACCCTCCTGCTGCCCTTAGGTCAAAATGACCCATGAGGCCTCAGTCTAAACACTAAAAATATTTAAACACTTTTTGCCTGAATAGATCTTTTATTTACAATAAGTTCTTCAGGGGTCACCAGTGAGTCACCCTCCATCTCACTGTCCTCACTCCATCGACCTCCATGTCCTCTCTAACTGCATCCATATGTCTCCTCTGTCTTTTTCCTGACAGCTGCATTTCTATCCTTCTACCAGTATACCCACTGTCCCTCCTCTGGACAAGTCCAAACCACTGTCCCTCCTCTGGACAAGTCCAAACCACTGTCCCTCCTCTGGA
>JARVGS010000472.1:6216249-6230761 GCA_031762315.1 Hypsolebias antenori | reverse complement strand
TCCGACTTAAGTTCAATTCGAGTTAAGTTCAGCCCGTAGGAACGGAACTCGAACGTAAGTCGAGGACTACCTGTAATATACATGCACACATCAGAGAAGTCGTATATGAAAACATTCAAAGATGAGCTAAACATCCTGCTTTGAAGAGGACCAGAAATTCAGACAGTTTGTTGTGGAGTTCAGTTGAAAAGTTATGTACAATTAATATCTTACCTGGTGAAGACAGTGTTTTGTTTGAAGAGATAATTAATTTTTTACTGACAGCTAGTCTGAACTTGGCAGAGATCAGGAATCACTGTCTATATGACAATACACTCTTATTTAAATACATTTTAGTGTTGTATATATTTTGTTTATATTTCATCCTGCTTCTTGCTGGCTCCTCCAGCGCAGCGTTGTTCTTTTGGAACATGAGTTGTGACGATCTGAAGACCAAAAACAAACTCGACTACTCTTTGCTGTTGGCATCTGAACGACCTGATGCTAACGTTACTGTAGATTCTCAGTCATGCAGGACAGACTAAAAGAAAAAGATCAAACAACTGGACAACGTTCTGTAGCTGAAGACACGCAGAGTCTCAAGATTTGACCTGCACGAGGTCAGTATCGTTATTATCGGTGCTCAGATTGATCCACATACCCCCCACTTCACCGGCATGAATGTGTCAAAGTGCAACATTGACCATTCAGACTGCAGTTGCTTTGAAAAACATGGGATGTGTATCCAGTTTGGCACCATATATAAAAATGTCCTGGGCTGGATTTGAAAAATCAGATTTGTCGTGTTCAGACAGTAACAAAAACAATCTGATATGGGTCGAAATAGGGCAAAAAAAAAAAAAAAAAAAAGGACTTGGGTCACATTTGTGTGCAGTGTGAATGTAGCCTTAGATGAACACAAATCCATAAAGTTGGTGTAAAAGCTGGTATATTAAACGTTCATTCCATCTTTGAACAGAAACCCTCTTCAAAAGCCTGAACAACGCCTGTATGTGATGGCAGGCCGTGCACAGACAACATGCTCCTGCAGAGCGGTGCAGAGAACGTCTGCTCCGTGCTGGTTCCACTCATTCTTTAACTCGGAGCCCGGCAGGTCCAAGAGCAAAGTGCCTGGAGTTCGTCAGAGCAGTAAATGGCTCGTCATGACCGAGTGGCAGCTAGGGTTTAGCAGTCTGGCACTCTCTGCCACTTGTGCCGCGCTCATGTCGGGTGTTTCCTGCTCAGCGGGAGCCGGGAGCAGAACCGGGTCACCGGCTGCCCTGCAGGATCTGACTCTGTGGACAAAAGTGCCAACATTCTAGGAGTCGAGCCTTGGAAACTCCTCTGCACCTCCAGGAGAGCTGCCTTTTGTTTGTTTGACTCTAGCAGGTCGCATGAATAACCCCCCACCCCCCAATCATCCTGCCCCTTTCAGCTCCCCTTGCTCCCCTGGGCACTGTCCCAGCATGCCGAGGGGCATTGTAAATTCTCTCTCAGTTCTTCGGCCTCTCTCCTTCTGTGCGTGCTCTCTCAAACACACAGTCCATCTATCTCTGCTGAACACTCCCACTAAATCCTTGGCAGCAGACAGTGACCACCCTCTTTTCTTTCCTGGACCCCTCTCGAGCAATCCCGTCTCAGATTCAAGATCAACTGGCTATGACATCATGTCTGGTTGCCGGGGGTAACGAGACAGCTGGGACACGACTTTCTATATGGGCCGAAACTGCTCTGTTCCCTCCATTTCCTCTTCTTGTGGACTGTTGGGGTCTGGTTTCCTCTCTGTCCTGGTTGTAGTACACCAAGTCTGCCACAAGAGGTCACAATGAGCCTGCTGGTGCTGGAAGTGAACTCCCGTCTCCACGTCGACACTTTCGACAAAGTCTTCATTTGGTAGCCAACCTTTTCATGGACTTTTAGTGTCATTGCAAAGACACATAGTTCTTTCTTAAAAAGTAAGAACAACTCGTTTCACTGAGTGCAAACTATCTGAACTTTTGTTTGGGGGTTCATTTGTGCTGTGCAGGTTTTCTGCAGTTATAATTAGGAAAAAAAGAAAGGACGTTGAACGAAGTAAAGAAATGGGATTAAGAATGGTTAAAAAACAAACGTCATGGCAGAGACGTAAAGCGAGACAAAACTAAGGGCAGAAGAATAAGGGAGGGGGGATCCTCAGATGGTTTCCATGTGTCGAGCAGCGGAGCTGAGCCGAACCAGGCGGGTGTGGTTAGACCCTAATGAGAAAAGTACTGGCGGTAATGGAGGAGGCACATGGAGGAGGTGTGGAGTGGTGATGGGGAGAAACGATGGAGGGAAGCAGGCAGTGAAGACAGTGAAGCAGAAAAGCAGAGGATCGAGTGTAGAAGAAGGCATCCAGTCATGAGGGGTATGCTGCATACGTGCCAAATAATCAGGTACATATGGTAACGCACACACGTACGGTAAAATACAGATGCACCAGTTGATTGTGGGCTGTGTGAGAGGAAACCCAGCAGCAGGTTTCAGGGAGTGGGGGAGTAAAATCCAACCTTTGGGTAAAACGTGTTCTGAGTTTCACCAGTAATTACACCCTTGGTTTTTCCACACAAGCTGTCGGCACGAGTTCTCACCTGTGTCTGCTGCGGGATGTTCAGAAAGTTGTTGTCCCGTGATCCGATGCCGACAAACCTGTTGGGAGCTGTGGCGCCTGGCGTGGAGTATGCTACAGAAACACAACACACGACAGTCGATGTCAGCGATTGCACCGGTAGACAAGAGACTGCACAGTTTTATGACTGAAAGTCATGAGTTTCAGACAGTGTTCTCATAGAGTGCAGTGCTTTTAACCAGTTTGTAACATGGAGGCGGAGTGGGTCTGCGCAGCTTTGGTTCAAGGATCACAAGATCCAGGGGCGGGCACAGCTAACCAACAAATGAACAGGACGTATTCTGCTACCTAAAAAATTAGCTTAGCTAATACTACATCGCTAAAGAGTAAAAAATTAGCTTAGCTAACCACTAAGACAACCGTCACTCAGTCTGTGTCACATGTCTATGTCGTGTCGACCAATCACGTCTTGCCACATGGACTAGTGCGCCTAACGTACTCTTGAAAATGCGCTCACAACAGACAGGAACAAGCTTGTCAATTATGCTAGTGGTCTGAATGTCGGCAAAACCTAAACCTAAGAAGCTAATTTGTCCACTAACGGTTTCCAAAGTTAGCAAAAATGCTAATCCGTTAAATGGAAAATTACTTCTGCTATTAGTTGTTAGCAGAACCGTGCCCATCTCTGAGACTGGACATTTAGATAGACAGCCTTTGTCTCCTCGTGTTATTCAACAGGGCAGTTGATGATATCCAGGTCACAGATGCTGCCATATTGTATTTTTGGAACCAGAGTCTGTGCACTAGTTATTAATTACTACAACTAGTAATTCTGTTTGTTTTTCTTTTATTTTGAATAACTTATTGCACCTAAATGTAGTTAAGAAATAAATATTTAAATTACATCAGCGGGATAAGAGCCACATGAATCAACCTAAGTCAACACTTGGAAAAAAATTATCTGAGGTGTATTAATTATTTTAGTCAGGAAAATATTATTTTAATTTACATTTACGTAAAACTAATAAAAATAGGGGGACACTTATTTTGCTTTGGCTTCCACTTCTAGGTTTCATTTGTGTTTAGATATAAAATGTTAAAAGAAGTGTGTGTTTTATGTGATAATATTAATTGTAAGTGAAAAGTGTTAGTGCACGTTGTTTTTATTTTTCAGAGCTTTGAGAAAGTTCCAGATCAGATACAAGAGGAAGAATGTTTTTTGTAGGGCTGATAGAAGTTAGTGATTCACTACGTGAAGGTTCCAATAATTAACACCTGTCACCATACAAGATGGGCAATCATGTTTGTCTGTTAGCAAAAATATTCCATGAACCATTCGACAGGTTTTATTGAAACTCTCGGGAATAAAGTACAACTAGAACTTATTGACTTTTGGAGCCAAGTCAACACAGCTAACTGGCCATTTTGTACCATAACAAAACAACAATGGCTGTATCTGTCATTTTGATAGACTGTGAGCTAAAGTTTGATGTGGAATTATCTGGTACTGATCTCCAACACTTACACTGAGCACAAACTGACGCAAAATGTTCAAAATGTTGGCTATTAAAATGGCAGGCCAATGCTTTCTTCAAGAAATACTACTCTTTAATGTATGTTTGCATTCATGTCAGATCTTACATTTACTACAGTGCTAGACCAAGTGTCCCCCTCTGCTCTTTTTGTTGAGAACTGAAGCCAGCAGCATCCAGTTTACAGAAGCTGCCATCTTGTATTTTTGGGACCAGAGTCTGTGAACTATATAGATGGGGGGTTTAAACCCTGCCCACATCCACACACCATTATGGAGTTGCATGATAATTATTTTAAGTATGAAATAAAAAATTACAGCTAATCATCACGGTGCAGAGCGCAGTAAAACGTCCTGTGGTGGGGATGCTGTACTCGCTCCAGCTTTAACTTCCAGGATATGTAACAACCACGTGAGAAACTAAAAACAACTTAGCATGCCGAGCCACCAGGGGGCAGTAAAGCCAACATTAACAACGGCGCAAAAACGACCATTCTGATGATTCTCCTAAAACAGTTCAAAACTATTGTTGCCTTTTCTGTTGTTGACATTGCTACCATTTCATCTGAAGCATGAACCCTTTCAGCACCAAATCAAACCTTCTTGGTGACAGGATCAGGATAACCCTAGATATATACAGAAAATATGGTCAATTCAGCTCCATTTTTATCTAGTTAATAGCAAATGCACTATTGAATGTAGAGTGTTTTTATACAATTCTTTCCCTTGAACACCATGATTAGGCCTGTCACAATAACAAATTTTGCTGGGCGATTAATTGGCTCAGAAATTAACATGATAAACAATAATATTGTTTGAAATTTGACAATAATTAGTAATTATTGTCAAATTTAAGAAGAAATGCTTGTTAATTTGTTTTGCATGTAGTGCTTTTTTGATCATCAGATGGCAGTATAAGAGTGTTTGAAACAAAGGATGGATAGTGAGGGAGTGCGCAGCATGTCTCTAAGAAAAATGGGAGGGAGGCCTCTTGACATGTCATGGGCTGTCTCTCTTTGGTTCTCAACATGGCGGACACTCGATGTGGTTTGAGCTCTTTAGCAAAGCTTTTAATAAAAATCAGTAAACAAGCCCTTAGCTTCATTTTGCACAGAATAACTTTTTACACAAAGGCACGGGTTTCAAACGTGAATTTTGGAGCTTTGACAAGATGGAGGTTTTTTCCTCCCGAGGTTATCCTGTTAGCTTAGCTCGTAGCTTAGCTTCTCAGTTTAGTAGTAGAAAGAGAGACACGATGAAATGATAAAGGCGATAAATTAAAATGAAGTCGATAATTTCCATTTATCATGCAATTAATTGATTTGTTTATTGCAACAGGCCTAACCATGATACACACTTTCTTTTCATAAAATGTTTGTAATTTTTTTTCCACCAAATGGGAGGCACAAATGCAGCAGAGTCATATTTTTATGAAAAATGTCCATTAGTTAATGTGGACAGATCCTCAGCCTGCCAGAGAGGTTAAAAATCCAAGTCCTGAGGGATAAAGTTAACATTGTTTTTCCTATTATGGATTAAACTGAGCATGAACTTTGATGTTTTGAACCACTTTGGCTATGGCTGCCTCAGAGGAGTTGATGGGGGACCATCAAGCTGGTTGGCCCACTGAGTAAGTGCGCTGCTTGTGGGACAAAGTTTGTTGTGGCTCCTCGGACTGAAGAAGTCCTTTGGATAAAGGACGAAACGTTTCAACAAAGAAACCGTCCAGATGTCTTGACTGAACACTGCTCGATTTTTACCTGGATTACTGAGCATGAACATTGATTGTTTTCCTATTTTATTCATTTCTTCCAGCTCTTTGTGTATTTAGCTCCCTCTCTTACGCCCATGTTTCTCACATCATAAAGCAGAGAATCACCTCATTAGACAGTGCGATATAATTAATAGCCCACCAGCTGATCCTTTGCTATAAAAACCTGGTGTGTTTTTGAAGCTCCAGACATTAGACATCATCTCCAGTTTTCTTTTGTTTGATCCTAAAGGGCAAACTTTACAGGACTGTGGACACAAAGTCAGCAATTATTAGCAAACATCTGTAACTCATCAGCACAACACTCAGTCCTTCGCTTCATGGTTCTCCTCGCTCCACAAATTCATTTCTCTCTGAAGGCCTACATTTTCCCCAATTTTTGGCCAGCATTGGTCTCCCTGACACCCATCAGAATAATTATGAGCCTGTGGTCTTTAGTACAAGTGCGTGGTTGTATTTTTGATCGTTTTTTCAGCACAAGATTTTGATGTGGAGCCATACTTTTCTGCTTGGCTTTAGTCACTCTCTGTTATACCAAAACATCAGTAAGATGTGTTTTTAAGGAATCCAGAACTCTAATAATATGCCATCTGTAAAACTTCATGGTGAAATGTACTGTACTAGAACTTTAAAAACAATGCTTGTCTACACCTGGCTGTCAGTTCAGACACTGAACTATTCATACTATGCCACTAAGAATGTCCACATTAAAGACAGAGCATGATTGCTCTGTCTACAGTTTCTCCCTAATCTCTTTCCTCTCATTCCTTTTAGCATTTCCTTTCAGGTATTAAAACATTTCAGTGTATGCCTAAAGTTTAAAGTCAATAGGATCAGGCTGAAAAAATAAAACAAAATGGTTCCCTTGTTGTTTTGGTTTCTAGAGCACATGTTCGAAACAGGTTGCTACATCACTGTTGCTGAAAAGCTCCTTACCGTATTTGGAGTTCTCATGGGTCCACCAAGCACAGAGATTTTAAAAATCTCTACTTTGGAAGGCATTAAAATAAAAAAAATTCAAAAATTTCCACTAAAACCTCTGTGCAATTCACTAAGACGCAAGTTGTACAGTATTTCAACCGGCATTTTATTTAAAAAAAAAAAAAATCCTATTTATAGAAAATTGAAGCCAAGCAGGTTATTTTATTATAACTTCATGAGTGTTGCATCAGTAAAGACCAAATTAAACCTCAGGATTACGTAAAAGTGAATAAACACTAAATTAAAAGACACTTGCAGTTGCAGTCATCTGATTGAGGTCAATAAAACACTTTAAAAATGTTTTCCAAAATCTAATACGCAAACTCTAATTTCCCAAAGTGATTAAATCCAGTTGATTAACTCTGATTTTAGAGTTTGAGCACACCAGGCTCGTGACACCGAGCATCGGTCAGGGACATTCAAAACCCAGTGGCATCAACATTTCTGACAAATTTAGGGCAGTTTGAGGTTCCCCGCGGACTCCACAGTTTGAATCCCCATGAAGGGTTCAAGGAAGCAGTGTGCAGACTGGTGTGGTCTGTGTGTGTGGAGGAAAGGGAGGAAGGACAGTAATGAGAGACACAGGAAGGAAGGTACAGCATACATCATTATTTCTAAGAACTCAAACATACAAAAGACATTAAAGACTTGCAGACGCTGACTGGGGAATAAAATGAAAACACTAACTTTGAAGGAGAGCTAATAATGAACAAAAAATAAATAAAGTGCTCCATCCAGTGCCCCTCAGGAGGACAAATCTACCTCTGACATCACTCCCTTCTTCCTTTTCACGCTCAGAAAAGAAAACTATCCCAACATAAAGTTATAATCAACAAAAAAAAAAAAAGGAAAAAAAATCACCAATGTCCCATTTTCTGCTTTGGAGTCCGTACAAATTAACTGCCCTAAATTTGTGCCTTAGCTAATGAGTGTCTGAAATCTCCTAAGGTTTGCTGATATGTCCATCAGGAGAGGAAAACATTTCTTTCGAAAATTAAGATGCATCCTCCGTAGCACAACACGTAGAGTGGTTTCAACACGTGGAGCCACTAAAACACAAGGGGCCTAATAAAGAACCATGTTGAGTACCACAGGGATCCAAAATGACAGACTGTCAAACTTCTGGGAGGCTTGAGTAAATCTTATGTGCTCCAATTAAATTTTTTATATATTTTTTATTTTTATTTTTTTCTGGTTTCCAGGAAGGAAAGGGAAGTGAAATGTTTGATGGTACGAAGTTGTAGGAAGAACAAATGACACGGGTCTTTGTTGCTTTTCTGGTGTTGGTTTTGTTTCTTAAAAACGTCTCTGCGGGGTCACTTACACGGAGATGCGGGCGAGGAGAGTCCGCCGTCAGGGGGTGTGCTGTTGGGTTTCGAGTCGGGCATGGGGAGGGCCACTGGGCGGGCCACTGGGGGAGGTGGAGGCAGCAAGAAGGAGCCTGGCATTTTGCTCTGGCCGCTCCCGTTTGGCTGCAGACAACACAAATAGGGTCAGGTGGGCGGCATGCGACAACCCGCAGACACGGAATGGAAACAGGGCGCGGCTCGAAAGGCCGGGTCCAAATAAAACATGGCGAAGGAGGAGAGGGGAGTGACGGTGGAAGGAGGTGGGAAACACCAACTGAAGAAATGAGGAATGTGGACAATATCTGTCATGGACGTGTCAAAATTAACAGGCACCACAAGAAGTGACTGGACGTGGGATCTGGAGCGGGAAGGGAGGTTCCACAGAGGTGGTGTTGTGTGAAGAAGGTGTGGAGAGGGGAGGCGTAAGAAATTTTTGTTTGACTGGGTTTATCCAGCAGATGGCAAGAAATTAAAACCATGGGAGAACACTCGTCTACACAATCACAACACACCCAACAAGGAAACGAAGCCCAGACAACCAAACTCCAACTAAAACCAGAAACTGCCGGAGATGGAAACAAACACGATGACAAAACACAAAACTGGTATGACTGGACCCAACGTGTGTCGTGACTGATTCACTCTTGTGCTGATGATTGTAACTTCAGAAGGGTTGGGTGGAGCAAAAATAAAACAAAAAAAAAACAAACAAAAAAAACAAAAACAAAACAAGAACAACAAGAAAACAAAAAACAAACAAGGAGCGAGGAACATCAGGATCTGAAACAGGAAACGGAAAATGACATTGACAAGAGAGCACAAAGAATTCAGAAACACATGTGTCGTGTGCAGTGTGTGGTGTCAAGTCTTTATGAAGCAGGCCTGGTGTGACATCAGGTTGAAACGATAATGCATTCAATGGAAAAAGAAGAAAAGCTACCCTCTTTTAATTCTAGGGTTTTAAACATTACAACACTTTATTATTTTTTTTTACCAGATTCTAATAGTATTTAAATCTAATCTCTAGTGTGCATGAAAAAGAAACACAACAGATTCCATGATGTCTTTATCATTGAACAAAGATTAGGCTAAAAGAGAAAAGCCGTGCGTGAAGTCCACACCTGCTGCTTATACGATTAAATAAAGAAAGGTATCAACCAGGTGCTGCTGATCAAATGTACTGATTAACTGATCATCTACGGGATCCCCTCTATAAAAGCTAAATGCTTTTTGTTGGTCTGGAACATACAGGTGTGTGTTAACACAACGGCAAAGAGAAAAAACATCAACAATGACCTTCGATAAGAAACGGTTGCTGCTCATAAATCTGAGAAGGTTAACTGTCATTTACAAACAAGCTGGAGTCCATCAATCCATGGAGAGGAAGATCATTCACAAGTGGAAAACATTTAAGACAGCTGCCATTCTTCCCAATAGTGGTTGCCCCAGTAAATTCCCAGTGAGGTCAGACTGTGCAGTGCTCAGCAGGTTAAAGTTCAACTTCGTGACAGGACAATAAGAAAAAGACTGAACAGGCTTGTTTAAGTTGCAGGAGAAAGAATCTCTCTAAAAAGGATGTGTTCAGTTTAATCTGAATGAACCGCAAGACAGAGGAGACCACAGCAAAGATGTTTACCAATAATGCACAGTGTAGAGCCCAACTGATATATCGATGGGGTCAGATATATCGGTGGAAGCCGATATAGGCATCTGGAGACATATCAGTATCACTGATAATTGTCCCATTATGGGCAGATGTAAGCACTTCTAAATTTCACCCCTAAAATGCTGGAACTAGCCATAATTGTACAACGTATCCAGCAGAGGGCGGATGAAGACAACTTTCAAGGCATTGCCTTTCACTTAAGTTTCACTTTCACATTCAGCACAGACGAAGCAGGAAGCAATACTGTGTAGCGTATTTTGCTGAACACAGCATGGTAAAGTTTATTTTAACTGTAAAACAAATCAACAATATTAAATTCTCATCAATCCTCCAACCTGCTTGTCGTTAGCTACATGCCCCTCAAGTTAGCAAGCTAATGTTTAGATAATCTAGCACAGGATATTGCCTAGTAAAACTTTATCCAGAACAATAAATCTAACATAGAGATCAGTGTTAGTAAGGTTCTCTTTGTCGTCCTCATTGAAATGCATTGTCTAAAATCTTAACTTCTCCACAAAGAAAAAAAAACCTCTGCTGCAGTCAGTGCTAATTAGACCTTCACATACGTGATAGTGTGAACAATGAGCATGGTTGTTTTTTTTGTTTAATTTATATTTATGTAACACACTTGATAACTTTATGGTGAATAGTGGAGGATAGAAAATGTGAACGCAGGTTAAGAAGACTGTTTTTATAACCAGTGCACCACTTTTAAACCTGGTGTGGAACTACGTACAGCATGGATCTGAATAGATTAATTTCATGGTGGCTAACAGCTGCGCTAAGTAAACAAGCCCCGATCCACTCACTGTTTTCTTAGATTCTTGGGGGTGGACAAAGCTAAAAAATTTCAGCTATTATTTTGGCATTAGCCTTCCCCTCCCAATATCAGTGACAAACACACTTTCCATATTGGTCGGGCTCTAGTACAGTTCCAAAAACACACAAAACCAATGGTAGGCACGGTGGTGGAAGGGTGATGATTTTGTTCTGTAGTCCCAGGACGTGGGGTAATCATTGAGTTGGCCACGAGCTCCTCTGTAGACCAAAGAACTCTAATAATAAATGCAAGACCATCTGTCCAACAGCTGGAGCTTGAAGCAAACTGGGTCATAACGTAATAGAACAATGATCACAAACACTGCAGCTAATCTACAACAGAATGACTGAACAACAAAAGAATGTGTTGCAACGAGCCTGAGTCAAGACCTCAACCTGCTGCAGTGCTGTGGTGGGACCTTCAGAAAGATGTGCGGAAATAAATGTCAGCCAACCTAAAAGAACTGAAGCCATCGTCGAGGCAAAGGGCCCAAAATGCCTCCATAAGGATGGAAGAGACAAAGTCAGACAGAACAACTACTGCTGCTAAAGGAGATTCTGCAAGCTGCAGAGTCATGAGGTGGACTAAAGGGCCAGGGCATACTCCATCCAAAACTGAACAGTCGACTTGCCAAACATGACTGTGGGACGTTTGTTTCCACACACACCTTTCATAGTCCACGAAACAGAACTCTTGGGAACCCCCTCCCGCTGCAGTGACCGTCACCGTGCAGGTTTCTTCCTGCCAGAGTCTCCACTCGTCCCTGCATCAGAAGTTTGGCCACAAATCTATCATGAAGAGAGCACCACACTTTCAGCAGACTCCTCCGTGCACAACGTCTGCATGATCTCCATCCAGGAGTTTTTGTCCATTTCACTAATTTAGTGTGTTTGAAGAGTCGTACAGATGAACGTCCGAGCACTTTGACGATCACGTCCACAAACTCCTGACCAAGCACACAATACTTGGCTCATACTCCTGTGAGGAAAAGTTCATCCTTGTGTTGAGAAGGGGCATGAGAAGCTGCTCTGAGAACAGAATGATGTGATTTTTGCAGGTTTGGATGGAGTATGCAGGGCCCTTTAGTTTCACACACACACATGTTCAAATGTGTCTGTTTTGTTAAATAAGTAACGGCAAGGTGGAATCTGTTGAGTGCTTTTGTACTCTTTAACTTAGATGTGAAAGACTTTAGAACCTGGTAGAAACCAAACCACTTGTAATATTTCTTGATACGTAATCTACAGTATAACTGAAAAAGGTGGACTTTCTTTTTTCTTTCACCAGAATTCTTTCATCATGATGAAATCTCAGATTGTCCTCCAAATATCTCAGAAGTCACCATGAAAAGTCAGTCAGTGGGTTCTCATTATTGGTGCCTTCAGTGATCTTTGTTTTCTACTTCCAATTTAAAGTTTTGGAATTGGTTTGATAGGCTTCAAACATCCAACTTTATTACTAATAAGTTTTTCTGCATGTTGTTTTTATGACTAAGGGAACTTTTGAGGTGGCAGTCTCCTAATTCTAGCTGGAGAATCTTACCTGTCCGCCGGCTTGCCCTGAGCCATCTGCGCAGACAAACTGCACAAATTCCTTCAGGGGATCCTGTCCAGGGTGGTGGTGGTAGCGGATGGTTGGGTGGGTGAAGTAGGGGCTAGACTGCTGGATGATGGAGGGAGACGGGAAGGGCAGAGCCGAGGCTGAAGCACGGGGGCTTCCTGCAAGCACAAATATTTGTATTAGGTCAACGAAAACAGAAAACCATGAACAAGGAAAAAACAGAGTTCCTCAAGACGGGACAGATGATCAGACATTAGAGACAAGCTGACAGCAACAACAGGGCGAATGGACAAGATACTCTTCCATGTGAAAAGCTTTTGAGAGCTTCGCTTATGGAGTTTAATCAATCCCTGACACACATTCAGAAAGACATCTACCGGAAATACAAATAGTACTTGTGTAAACTCAGGTCCAACTACACTACTGGTAGCTTATTTTTTTCCCTAGATTGGAAAATTATATAAATATGTTTTTATTCAGACAGAAAGGCCTCATATTAGTAATTCTTTAATGCTGAAATACCCATGCTCCACCAGTAGATGGCGATAATGTTGACCTTAAATACCAAATAAAAACGTGAAAAAGGCTCAAAATTGTCTTGAAAAAATTGAAATTAGATGTTTTTTCTTTGACGTTGTTAACTTTATCTTTTTATTTTTGTTTGAACGAACTGCTTGAAAAAAGGGGCAGATATAATAATTTTTTTCTTCTTTCTGCTACCTTTCATTTTTATATTTTATATGTTATCATTTATGGGATTTTTTTTGTATTTTATTTTAAAATGAACAAATTTATGAATAAAAAAAATCTTACTTCTAAACCTTTTCTGTAGTTGATTGAATTTTATTGGTGACAGGATCAGGATAAAGTGAACCACACAAAGAAAATGTTTAGCTAGTTAAGCAGCTAATTAAGCAGTATCACCCAGTCCTCTGTGAATAACAAGCGACCATCA
Source organism: Hypsolebias antenori (assembly GCA_031762315.1). Classification (NCBI taxonomy): domain Eukaryota; kingdom Metazoa; phylum Chordata; class Actinopteri; order Cyprinodontiformes; family Rivulidae; genus Hypsolebias; species Hypsolebias antenori. The sequence continues at coordinate 6,217,562 of JARVGS010000472.1, read as the reverse complement.
GGGCATTAACAATCAGTCATTAGGCTGATGGTCCTTTTACATGTGAACAGTTAGTTCTGGACATCACAACAAACTGGTTGATCCAATAAGAGAAGGTGCTGTTTATAAGACTGAGTTTGTTGCAGCTCCTCAGACTGAAGAAGCCCTTTGGATAAAAGATGAACTGTTTCAACATGAAGAATCCGTCCAGAGGACCTGACTTAACTTTGTTAGATTTAGGCAGTTTAGTTTCGATTCTTAGACGTTTAAAACAATATTTTAAAAAGTCTTTGCTTTGACAACCATTTTTAAAAATCTTGATGGTCTGATGTTTGCCTGTGAGTAAAATGCATCAACAATGTAGAATAACACGACACAACGTGCACCATCTTAAGATGTTGGGATCTGAAGCTTTAGGATCTGGTTTAGGAGAGCTGTCATGGTTTAGTTTTGGAACAAGAGTCGTGCATGAAGAAAGGTAACGTAACATTCTGGCTTCACTTCCAAGCAGGGGTGCCTCCATAAAATTTTAAAGGGGTGGCTAGATAAGGGCCACCGATAATCTTGGGGTGCCATACCAAAACCCAAAGCCATTAAAGAAGTTATGGAGATACATTATGCTGTTGTCAAATATGACTGAAAAATACAGCAGTTGTACCTACAACTGTTCCAGAGGGGAATACTCGATCACCTTGCACCGCTAATTAATATTTCTGTTCATCATGAACTGGTGAATCTTTTAAGGATATATCTGCCTAAAATGCAAATATCAGACTTAAATTACATTTTGAAAATCTATTAGCACCCTAAAGACCTTTAGTTTTCGAAAATGGTTATTTTTTTTAAACGACCAAGTTTTATTTAGGAATGCATGATATTATAGACATGGTATTGGTATTGGCTGATACTGGCGTTAAAGTTCAATATCGGACAACGACCATTCCATTAAAATAATTCACCAATATAAAAGACGTTGCTTTTGTATGACAACCCGGTGACACAGATGCCTGCAGCGCCAGCACAATGTGGTGACGTCACGTGCACCTACCTGATCCCACGGCAGACAGGAAACTTCAAAATGTCGGCGGTGTTGAAGTTTTATTTTTCGTTGGTTAAGTTGTCGGATTCTGAAGATTTATGGACTACAATGAGTCTCGCTACATCGTTCCCAGTCTGAGATATTTTTTCAATGTAGCCTTACCCGAGTTACCAGCCGTCATTTCCGACATCCTTGAGAAGCTAATAGCCGATAGCACGACTTGTTGGGTGAGTTTTACCACAGACATTTAGACGTCGTGTTAGCCCTGTTAGCATGATTAGTCTTACAGCACAAT
>JARVGS010000472.1:6081740-6093218 GCA_031762315.1 Hypsolebias antenori | reverse complement strand
TTAGCTTTTGGGCTTATGCACCTGTTTTTTTTTTTTTTTTTTTTTTTACTTTATCGTGAACATGATGATATTTATGTCAGTACTAATCACTACAAATTCTCAGAAATGACTTGTAATTTGAACATCTTTTTTCCCCTAGTCTCACAGTGAAAAATCACTATAGGCTACAGCAGTCCCTCGCTACTTCACGGTTCGACTTTTGCGGACTTGCGATATCACAGTTTCTGTACCTACAGTCCATAATATTGTACAAAAAATTGTACAGGACACATGATTGTCAACTTTAATATTACTTACGTGATTGGAACAGTACTGGATTGTACAGTAAAAGTTAAGGAAAAAAATAAAATACTTTGGACAGGCACCACCATTTTGTAATTTTCTCTCAGTAAGCCTCCACCGTGTTCCCACTCATAACGACCACATTTCCCAAAAGGCAACAGGGCCCTGCTCAGGAGTCTGATTTCCTTCTGCTGAACAAAAAAAAAAAAAAACAGAGGTAAACTTTTGATCTGATCAGCTCCCAGCAGATGCAAGGAAGCTGCACTGAACACATCAAACCAGACCAAATCTAGACCTCCAGACCCATCGGTGAATCTTGAGATCTGGTTGATGGCCCACGAGAAATTCTAAGCACAGACAAGCACCCAAGGTCCGGAGCTGTTTCTGTAGCCCATCGTGACTTTTTTCATCCAGACTTGAACTCAAGTTGACCACTTATGGTCTCACACCAGCCAACAGAAGGTCTGCCCCACCAAATGCGCTTTGACGCTAAAGAGCTGCACTGAACCGGACCAGAACCGGACCACCAGAGTCAGCGGTGAACCAGAGAGCTCCGGGGACGCCCTTGTAAGTAAAATTTATTAGCTACATGTAAGTATGTTGTTAAAATTAAGAGTTTAGAACATTGATTGTGGGCTTGTTGCTGCAGGGTACGTCTGCAGAAACTAACTGGGTTGGACCAGAACCGAGCTATTTTACTTGCTAGCTTGTGTTGCTGTGTTATGCAGAGCTAGTACCAGTTCGTAAAATTTAGTAGCTGCATATAAGTATGTTATTAAAATTAGTATAAGAGTTTAGAACATTGATTGTGGGCTTGTCACTGCAGGGTGTGTCTTTAGAAACTAACCGAGTCAGACCAAAATGAGAGCTGTTGCTGTGAGATTTGAATTTAGTAGCTACATATAAGTAAGTTATTAAAATTAGTAGGTTTAAGAGATTAGAACATTGATTGTGGGCTTGTCGCTGCAGGGTATGTCTTTAGAAACTAACCGAGTCATACCAAAATGAGAGCTGTTGCTGTGAGATTTGAATTTAGTAGCTACATATACAGTACAGGTAGTCCTCAGTTTTCGGCCGAGTTCCGTTCTAGCGGCCCGGCCGGATACCGGTTTAGCCTTAAACCGAAACTGAAAGCACATGGCGGCCGTAACGTCTTTTTAAACGCGTTTTTTTCAATGTAAAACAACAGCAACATACTTAGAACGCCGTTTTAATGTGATTCCAAGCAGTTAGCTAACACAATACCCTAAAAAAAAAATGAAAAAAAAAAAAACATAAAATGCTGCATAAAAAGGCAACATGAGGTGTGATGACGTCACTGGGGCGGCGGCCGTAAACGCGAAATACCGGATACGGAACCGGCCGAAAACCGAGGACTACCTGTATGTGTATATATATATATATATATATATATATATATATGTATATATATATATGTATGTATATATAGCGTCCAGTTGACTAGTCTATTCTAGAACATCTCACAAGTCTTCATATTTCACGTTGACTAGTCGCAGTCAGCGCCGCCCACCCCGCTGCACCTCAGTTCCATTCCACCCAATCCATGTGGTGGATAAAATAAAATAAAACTAAGAACAGCATGCCCTGCTGGTCTTAGCCTTGATTTTTTTTTATGTATTGCACGTTTCTTTAACTTTTGCAGTTTAATAATAGTTTTGGTTTTCTTGTTACTTATTTGCGGTATATGATAAATGGTAGGAGCATAAATCTACACCCGATGTTTTGTTGTTCTTTTTTTTTTGTAAATAATAAATGACTATTTTTGCCAATATTTATATATTTTTTGTGAATATGATAAGCGTTTTGAGTTCCTATGACGTAATCGACTAGTCAACACCGACTCGACTTTGATCATGTTAAAGTCGACTTTAAAGAATATGTAGTTGTTCAACCCCTAGCGTTGCTACTTTGTGGTTTTTCACCTATCGCGAGTGTGTGGAACGTAACTCCCGTGATAATCGAGGGACTACAGTGCAGCAGGAGCACCACATACAGCACATTATACACATGTAGACAAACTGTTATACAGCAATCTATAGCATGACCTGGACAAGCAATAACATTTGACCTTCATTAGTGACCTTGACCTTGAAGCTGGGGGGGATATAAAAGGTGTACACGACCCTCTGCATGTGTCACGTTTTGTTGCATTCTCTTGAGTGGATCAGAAGTTATGGAACAAAAACATTTACAGACGTACAGCAACTAGACCAGGACTATTTAACTGAACTGCTCAGGGGCCACAGTTTCTGAGAGCCAGCAGCTCAGGGGGCCAACATCCAACAGTTAGTCATTCAGTAAATAAACCAAGTATTACAATGATCTGTTACATTTTTAATTTGTTTATTTTGTTGCATTTAATTATAAATGCAATAAACAGAACCCAATTATTGTAAGTAGAACAAATTAAGTTTCAAAAATTATTTTCTTGCAATAAAAGCATTGATATTCTTATGTGAAACCATATTAAAAACAAAATGACATCTTATGTTTTTAACACAAATATTATTCTAATATCTTTGACATGCAAAAATATTTACACTATTTTATTTGTATTTATTTATCTAGTTTGATGCTACAGTGGTGATCTGCCTCCCATAATTTGACTGTAGCGTTTACCCTACCATTAAACAAGGAGGGTGCCCCGCCCGGTCAACAGAACCCAACTTCCCATTCATCCAGCTCGCCTGGAGCAACCATCAAATCAGCTTAATTTTGCAGCATCGCCCTGGCAAAATGCAGCTAATTGACCAAAGTGCATTTATTAAGTAAAAATTCAACTGAGACACACATGTACTATAGTCTCAAGCAAACAAATAAAATTGTTTTTAGGTGTTAATCCTGTTAAATTCCTCTCGTACACGCTCCCGTCAATTGATTTTTGGCACAACACCAGCCCACATTTCCAGGTTGTCCACAGTGATGCGTAATAGATGTGATTATACAGTGAAGCGACATATTTATGGATTTTCCCACTTTATTACATAGTTGGACTGATGTGACTTATAGGGAGGTGCAACATGTATGACGGAGAATAAGGTAGTTATTTTTCATTTATCCAGCACACAAGTCAAATGGATGGATGGAGCGTACTTCCAATACTTCCAGTTCCTCCCTTTGCTCTGTGACAATCACAGAAACACTCTCTTGGATGCACAAGTTGTTGTTTTGTCAGGAGGTAGGGTGGACTGTTGGTGCTGTGTCCACAAAATGAATCAACTTGAGTGTTCTTCAGAATGAAAGAGCCGACTGATCAACTGTGAACAACGTGTTCAACGTCTGGTTCCTGTTTTAGTCCACAGTGTCTGCCCCACGATGCTTCGGTACAAGACCTTTTTATTTAGTGCTCTAACGTTGGTGTTGGAGCCCCAAAGAGGAAAAAGTAATAAATAAAACTTCATAAGCTTCTGGGGAATTTAGTCTGCATAAGAAAGGCCCAACATGTCTTCATTAGGATGAACACTAACATGCAGTTCGACTTGATGTCTCATCCCTTACATGCATTAAAAGCCAGAGCCAAACATGGAAGGTAAAGCAGAAGGACTGGGACAATGAAAAGACAACATGGAGACTGCATGCAATGATAGCGGCAGCGTGGCGATGAGGACTCAAAGACAGGAAGTGAAAACGAAGACGGAGCGTCGGGTGATGAGTGGAAGACGGCGGAGGCGGTGAGATGCGTGGCTTTTCATCACCACAACCTACCTGGCACTTGCAATTGTCCCTCCGCTGCCCCTGGTTACTCAGACTAATAAGACTGCCAGAACGTACCATAGGGGTGCGGTGTCGGACCTTGGTCTGGATACAGCCATCGTTCTCAAACTGGATCAGGTCGTTGAGTGGATCCCAAGGCCTGGTGCTGAGGAGACACAGAGGAGGACACAAGTCATGACCATAAACGTCTTCACCGACACCTCAAACCTGAAACATGTTTCATTCAAATCTTTTTTTTTTCTTTCTGTAATCTTGTGAAGATCTCAAAAACTAAACTGTTGTAGGACCTCTGCAGTTACAAAGAAACACCAGTAGATGGCGCCCGAGACAAATTATGGTTTTAAACGAGGGTGTCAATGTCAGTTACAAACGGTCCAACTACGGGACAGTTTCATTCAGGTTATCTCGAGTCAGTTACCAGACAACTTTTCTTGATTGCAGGTCCCGTTTCCACATTAGAATCAGAAATTGTGGAAAAATTTAATGTTTTTTTCTGCTTCAAATTAGCCAGCTGTTATTTTTTCAACCTTATTACCTACCGGTAATTATCTACCTCATTTTCATTTATCGGCTTTAACGTTTCTTCGTGTCTCTCTCTTTCTACTGAAGACACTGGATGACAAAAGACTCAACTCTGGTGTTCTTCACTAACCTCTCCCTTTATTTTTTCTATTTAAAATCCATTTTAACCGTCCATAATCGCGTTTTTGGATTGTTAAAAGCAGATAAGCCGAGAAGCTAAGCCATGAGCTAAGCTAACAGGCTGAACTTGGGGAAAAAAACCTCCGTCTTGTCAAAGCTCCAAAATTCGCAGTTGAAACCCATGCCTTCGTGTAAAAAGTTGTTTTCCTCTGCAAAAAAAAAAGCTGAGAACTTGTTTACTGATTTTTATTAAAAGCTTTGTGTGACAAATATTATGCTAAAGAGCTCAAACCGCACCGGGTGGCCGCCATTTTGAGAACCGAAAAACAGGAAGGAGAGACCGTCTATGTCACGTCAAGGGGCCTCCATTCCATTTTTCTTAGAGACATGCTGCTCGCTCCCTCACTCTCCATCCTTTGGTTCAAACAGTCTTATACTGCCATACAGTTGAAAAAAATACCACACAAAAATTTGCCAACATTTCTTACATTTGACAATAATTACTAATGTCATATTTCAAACAATATTATCGTTTATCGCGATAATTTCTGAGACAATTAATCGCCCAGCAAAATTTGTTAAACTCAAAGGTTGCAAATTAGTGGTTCGCTAACTTTTTTGACAGCGTTCCCTTTGGAGGAAGAGAATTGTTCGTGCAGCCCCAGCAGAGGGGCTCCAAACAAAATATTAAGAATGCATGAAATCTCAAGTATTCACTGCATCGTTAAAATAGTCTTTTAAGTAAAATAAAGTTGTTCAAAGCAAAAGCTATTTTAGGTTATTTTGATTTATTGTGCTAAACTTTTTAAAATGTCTCCCATTTGTCCTTGTCCTTCTTGACCATACCATACCATTATATTTATAAAGCACTTTAAACAGCGACGGGGCCAACCAAAGTGCTGTACAAACAGAAACAAACAGGCAAAACACATAGCAACATGTAAAGTAATGTAAAATCAAAATATAGAAACAAAGTAATAGCAAGTTGACGTAACATTCTGTGCAGACTGATTGTAAGTAACTCTGATCAGCTCTGTTTTTATTTGTGGACTGCATCTGGACTCATGAAATTCTTGTGCATGTACCACAAAAGTTTCATAAACTCTCCTAATTATTTGGGTCAAAGTTTACCACAAACTCACAGATTTGTTGTACAGATATCCTGTGATGGCAGCGCAACTAAATGACTATTTTTTAAATAGCAACCTCCGTCCAGCCAGTGCTCAAATTTACCGTAATTTCCGGACTATAAGCCGCTACATTTTTCCACAGGCTTTGAACACCGCAGCTTATACAACGCTGCGGCTGATTTATGGATTTTTTGCCGCCAAAACGTTTAAGCTCGTCACAGCCGGGCGCTCAGATAGCTGCCCAATACACGTCACTATTGGAGGGTGGGTCCTCTTGGCTCAATGAGACTACGTGTATAAATAAAAGTAAAACAAATCTAACCATTGAAATTACTGAACAGGTCACAGCAGACCAATGAAACAGGGAGGGGATGAGAGAACTGGGGCGGGGGGGGGGACTTTGTTTCAAAACGAAGTTCCCCCTCCCTGGGGGCGCAACGAATTTGCAGCCACTCAAAATAAACGTGAATCGTGCATTAATGTGTCAGAGCTCAGTGAAAGTCTTGGATGACTGGTGGCGAGAAATCGTTTATAGAAACTGGTCACATGAGAAGAACAACTTTTGCTGTGGTCTGCATTGGATCCTGACAGAGGAGCAGGGTAAAAAAAAAAAAAAAAACTCCATCATCAACGGGCTTTGAAAGGCTGCTGCGTGATGAAGAGGACAGAACAAGCTCTGTGTGCAGGAGGAAGATGAAGATGTCAATCAATGACTTCCTGATAGGCTAATGTATTTATTTTATTAACCAGTTGTGTTAAAATGTTCAGAAAAAAAACATTTACTGTACGTGTTTGTGTATGTTATTGGTATGTCCTTAATTAAAAGTTTAGTAAATCTTTCTGTGTAAATATCTCACATCAACGTGAACACCCGCAGCTAATAGACAGGCACAGCCTATATATGTACAAAATTATTATTTTTTTTAATTTAGTGGGCGTGGCTTATATTCGGGTGCGCTCAATAGTCTGGAAATTACGGTGGTCCCCATGCCCTCAAGCAGTTTGCTTACATCGCTCACACTTTTGAGGGATAACTCAAACTATTTTAAATAGTAAATGGACTGTACTTATATAGCGCCTTTCCATCTGATCAAGATACTCAAAGCTGTTTATAACACTCATTTACCCATTCATACAGCACTCTACTAGATCTATACAAAGAATAATCAGAGCTTTATCACATTCATACACTGATGGGACACATATCGGAGGCAATGAGGGGTTCAGTGTCTTGCCCAGGGACACTTCAGTCTGTGACTGCTCGTGGAATTGAACTCCCAACTCTCCCATCAGAGGACGACTGCTCTAAGCACTCAGCCGCAGCTGCCCTCAAAAGAGAAATCAAATGAGACTGAAATGTCCGACAGAAGCAGTTAGCACTGATATGTCATCATGGGTGTAACAAGAAAGTTACCATCCAAAATAAAACCTGTGAAATGGAGCCACTCAACAGCTTGTTGGAGAAAATGAGAGCTTCGATGGTTTGACCTGAAGAGTGTCTTCATGAAAAGTATAAAAGTGAAAACATGAAAAACGGCGCAAGTTCTTGAAGGAATGTAAGGCTGACAGAAGTGAAGGCATGGCAATACCTGCTACCATCACAAACTTTAGGGAATTTTGGACTTACGCAAAATACTTCATTGTCTCTATTATTAAAATGCCAATAAAAACACATGTCTTAAATAAATTACCATTGTGGAGTATTATTAATGTGGGAGCAGGTCAGCATTTGGTGGGATGTGAAGAGGAAAAACAAAGAGAAACTGCCACTTTTATTCTCTCCACCGGCTTGTGGAGTGTAAATCCTTCTTTGCTTCTTTGTCCCCACCCCCAACACTGAGCGCCGCATTCGCCATCCGGTTTCTCAGAGACATGGCGAGTTTATTTATTTATCCGTCTGCCTGGTAATTAAAGCGTTTGCTGTGATGAAGCTGCTGCGTTAGCGCCTGGTTTTCAACGCGGCGTCCGATGACCGCTGCCGCCGCCGGATGTAGGTAGCAACAAAAAAAAAGTGGGGGGGGGGGGCGCTGTGTTTTAAGTGACGATAATGGAAAAAGAGACACCCAGGTGCACTTGTAGGGACATGGAAACACGCTGCCAGCGTTTTTTAACTCAATGACAGTCTTTTGTAAACACATCAAACAGCTAATTAGGCGAGTTAGTTTGAATAAATATGAAGACAAGCCAGAAAGGTTTATTTGTTATTGGAATGAACAAAAACTCTTGCTCATATCGTACAGTCCGGAGATGTATCCCATACTGTGCTCATCCCAGGGAGCGGGACCCCCCACCTCTGCAGACCCATATATCCACTCTGTTATTGCAGGGAACAAAAGAGGAGCTCTTGAGGCCATGGGTGGATCCATGAAAAGAAGAAAGGAGCCCGGCTCCTGCTCCTTGCTGAATAGGGCCCTTTCACACTTAGAGAGGCCTGTTTACTCTCCTTTAATAATGGCTCTAATTTTCTGATCATTATTGAGTAATTCCATCCACCCCCACACCCAGCGTTTAACGCTTTCTCCCATCGCTCACAGTTGTTATCTTGAAGGGGCCCCGAGGTCCACGGAGACGGATTCATCTCTCCTAAATGTGTCCACCCTTAAAGTCTCGTCAAACGTTTCCTGCTCTGCCCAGGAAGACGTTTAGTAAGAGTCAAAATAAGGGGAAGGTAGTAATTTTATTCACGGAGAAAGAGGAATCCTGGAGAAAAGCTTATTTGTCTTTTTAACGTTTCTTTTCTACATGTGGAATCGTTCTTCACTCTGATTGGAGAGGACCTCCGTTTTATCCCCCATTTTGTTTTTGGACCCAAATCCAAAGAAGCACCATCATGTCGAATAACATTATACGCTTTAGTGAAATTCGGCGGAAAATATTTTGGGTTGCAAAAAAAAAAAAAAAGCGGGGGAGAAAAAGAGTATGTCTGGTATCATGATAGCCATTTGATTCATTGTGCCAACATCTCGGGAGTAAAAAAAAAGTATTTTTATTATTATTTTTTTTTTTTTTTAATAAAAAGAAAGACCTGGGTTGAACTGTCGTGCAGCTCGCCCGGTGTGAGAAAGCACCCATCGGAGCCATGGTAGGGGTGTGCATGGAGGGGAAGAAGCAAAAACAAGGATATCAGTGGGGGAAAATGTTAAGAGAAGAGAAGTTGGCAGAGCGTGTGTGTCGGTTTGAAAAGCTGGCACCTTCCAGACGAAGCTGCGGCTCGGGGTGCCAAACGCTGCCAAGCAGCCCCACCAGCCTGAATGTGTGCCCTCCCTCTGCCTTTGTCTTCTGCATTTTGCATTTTCTTTATTCTACGCTTCTCTTTTTACTTACATTTGTGTCCAATATCACCATATCAACTCAGAGTGGCATTTATTACCAATAAAAATAAAAATAAAAAAATAAACCAAGGACGGAAAATAATTTATCTTCATTTGACCAGAGTTGATTTCAGGGATATTATTTAGCTTTTTATATTTAAGAGGATTTAAGATTGCGTTTAAGTGCGCATTGTTGAGCTTCCTAGCAAAATGGGGGGGTTTACACAACGATGTTATCATTTTCAAGCCCTGTTTTCCTGAGCTGTAGCTGCCACAGAATTACTGGAGAGCTCTGCTCCAATGGACCGTCGGGTCTGGAATTCTGGTCCAGGAATATTTCTTGATCCCCGTTTTTCCCCCTGCCTGCTCGGCCGTCCTCACCTCTCCTCTCCGCCCCTGGGCTCGGGCAGCTCTGAGCCAAGCCGCCCCTCCTGCGCGGGGATACGTATGTTTTTAGCCGACAGACAGATTTCAGGCCTGGCGTCTGTACAGAGTGAGGAGGACCGATCCAGTTAGAGAGGACGATAAGAACCAGGAGGGAAACATGTGCTTGCTTTGAGAAAAGAAAAAAAAAAAGTTAAATTAAAGGCAACAATTTCTCAATCAAGGCAAATATTCTATTAAATTTGATTAAAGTTGCTTACTGCTTGTTTATTCTTGCATTTTATTAAATCCACAATAAAAACCTATGTTCTTGAACTTTTAGCTGAAAAAGTGAAATGAGTTGAGCTGCTGAGGAGACACCAGAAAATTTAATTATTAATCTTAATTGTGCAAATAATTAAAAATCAGTGTACAGTGAAATTAAGAAGTAAATCTGCTCACACGAAGCCCTTTCTGCTACAAAGAATTTTATTATTTGCAAAACTAAAAGCCGACTTTTGTTTTAGAATTAAACATAATTCCCACACTGTTGTTTTCTATTTTCCGTTGTTACCGTATTCATTAAGCTGGATAATTACGGTGAATTTCGAAGCGGGCTGGCATACGACCAAGCTCCTGCTCAGCGGATGGGGTCTGCAGAGGGGTCAGTGGGGGTCAAGGTGCGGAACAGTGCGCATCTTTCCTCTTGTTTATTTGCACGAGCTGGGACAATGTTTACCAGCAACTCCTGACGTTCTTTCCATCGTGTCTGCTCAGTGAAAGCTGCAGCTCTGAGTTTGGGCCAAGCTGTGGCTGTCAGAGGCCCCTCCACGCCTCGGTGCATATGAAAACCCCACGGTGTCACCGGAGCGGCCCCGTCAAAGAGACGAAGCTCAAACTTCATGGGGCGCGTTCCTCGAAATGACAACAATCATAACGTTGCGCTGAAAGTACCGGAGAGCAGTTTTTCACTCCTTCAATGCGGGAGAACTGTTTTTTCTGCTAGTTTGAAGTTACTGTACGCTCCAGTCGCTGAACGCCGGAGCCCAATTGTGTTTTCTGTTTGAAAATGTCTGCTCGGTGCAACACAATCAAAGATAAACAAAGAACGCTCAAGGGATTTAATGCCTTTTTTTTCCTCTGACATAATTTTACCGGAGTGTACGGTAACTTTGCTTCTGCTCTTACCGCCCTGTAAACTCATCAAAGCCTTGTGTGAGAAATAAATCAGGCTTTTTTATGCTCTTCTTCATTATGTAAGCCCACATCTGATAGTGTCAGCTCCTTTTGAAGCTCAGGATATTGAGGACAGCAGATAAGATGCGTTTGATGGATTAACGTGACGTGAGGCGGCATTGAGTCCATCGGTCTCGCTGCCCGTTTCCAAGTCCCTCCCTTTTGTTTGTCTCTTTTAAAAAGAGATTCTCTCGGTCATTTGTAATGTTGGCGCTGCAAACAAAGACACACTGATGAGTAAATGAACATCTTAGGTTTGCAGTCACACCACAGCAGAGTGGAGATATGGCGCACCCTGGCACACTCAGACAAACACACACAGTTGGCTTTCGGACCTGGCCCGGCACCTCCGTGCTCCGTCTGTCTCCAGCGTGGAGGACAAACACTGAGGCTGCGCTCCCAGAAACATCTTTTCATCAGAGCAGCACAAGTAATGAAAGCCGTATGAGGCGGCTCACGCTCCAAACATGACTAATGCTGGAACCGCGAGGCTTCGTCGGGACCGACAAGTGTGCTGCTGCGCTTTGGAAAAACAAGAGCCGCACCGGGGGTTTCTGGGTGGAGGAGGGCCCGCGGCGGCCGGCTGATGAGCTGGACCTTGGTTTGAAAAGAAGATGAGATCAGATCCCCTTCTCCCTGATTTCCTCCACATCCCTGAACCATTATCCTCATCATTAAACACAGAAGAGTGGGGGAAAGAAAACAAAATACTTCTTTTGATGAGGTTGGGGGGCTACCATCAGCCCACAATAGTATTTATGTATATGTATACAGTTATA
>JARVGS010000472.1:6028937-6039671 GCA_031762315.1 Hypsolebias antenori | reverse complement strand
GACTGACTCCAACATCTTCTGTGCAGCCTTCACCACTCTCTGCAGAGCTTTTCTTTCTGCAGCTGTGCAGCCTCCATACCACACGTTGATGCTGGAGCACAGGATGCTCTCCACTGCACGCCCGTGGAAGGTATTTAGAGACATAGAGGATTTTCTGGCCCACGATGATGACTGGCTCATCAGCTGTTTTAGACTTCCAAGGGCAATCCTTTTGGCCCTGTGACCGGTCTTGGAGCGGGACACAGTGAGGAGCCGTGCGCTACCTGTACACATACATCTGACCACACTGGGGTTCCTACAGCAACAGGAGCATTCCAGAGGGAGCTGGCAGACCAATCAGGGCTGTGTCAGTCCACCCTGAGCGAGCCATGCCAGCTGTGTATACACAAAAGCAACTACGGTCACCAACATTGTGTCGAGGTGGCCTGGTTCAACATATGATTAATTTGTTCTATTGAACAGCTTGGTTGGGCACAGACTACAAGCTGGTGTAATGTGGGGTAGGATGGGGGTGGGGGCTTTTTAGTGAGTAAATTACAAAGTAATTCCATCCTCCTAATATTAATCCTCCTGATGCGCATGGAGCATGTGCACCCCACATATCATCCCAAATAAGGTAACTGAGGGCACAGATTGTGTTGTAAAGCGCTTTGAGTATCTCGATAAGAAAGAAGGCGCTATATAAGTACAGTCCATTGACCATCCTGTCTCCACCGTATCATTAAGAGTCAAGAGTTTCAAGTGAGTGACTTCCTGTTTTTTGTATGTTAAACTGCAGTTACAGGGTAATATACCAAGCCCCTGATTGTCTTTGTTTGTATATCAGTGTCAGTAAACACGTGTAAAGTGTGAAATGTCTCCGCCTTTATCCGGCACACTGCGGCATCCATTTATAATAAAGCGTAGTCCATGTAAGAGGCGATGGGCAGGCGTCCTCCACTTCACATCCACCTTGATGTCTGACCATTTTTTCTTAATTTCTGTGGATGTGATCTGCTCTAACCCTACAGCATTTACACACATTGTCCCACTCACTCTTCTTGCACTTGGAGCTAATACCAGAGGACCACGAGCCAAGCTGAACGTTTTTGTGTCTCTTCCTCATTTAGAAGCATCTCCAATTCACATTCCATGAAGTTCCTCTTTCCCCATGTGTAGACATGATTTTTGATAGTGCAGAGAGGAGATTCCTCAGGTGCAGGGCAGACTTAAATCTATTTGCATATGTCAGGTATTTCCTCATGTGACTGAGACTAACAAAGTGTGCTTGGATTCATGCGTGCACATGGTTTCATACATCTGGATTTGTTTGTGTGTACGCTGTTTTCTCAATTTAAGTGTACGCCATGATTCAGTAGGAAACCCACGCAAGTCTTTGTACATGAGGCCCCTGGTACCTGGAGCTATAAAGTGTTTCCTCTTTCACTCACACTTCTTACATTCCTGAGATGTTTTCTCCGATACCCACAGCAGTTTATGTTTAGTGCATTCTGAGGAGCCTAGAGATCACACCTAGTCATAGCTTTCAATCTTTTCTTGTCTGCAGAGATTGATCTGTTTTGTCAAAATGTTTTCATTACTTCTCAGGACAGATGAAATCTCAGATTCCCTGTTCCTGTCTGTTGTTGTTTTCACAACTAACTTTACTACCGCTGTCTCTTTATCTTTATGTCAGGGGTGTAACAGTACATGAATCAGTACCATGATGGTTCAGTACAGATTATTTGAGTGAAATGGTGATGAAGTCACAGGTGATGCTTGAGTGGAGAAACATTTTGTTAAAGTGTATTTTGCTCACAGCTCTGACAAAAAAATAAGAAAAGAAACATACTACTGTGTTTAAATGCTCTGCACCAAACAAAACATGGTTAGTTCAAAATAACATGCAGTAGGAAACATCAGCCTGTTTAATTCATACCATCTGTGTGGGGGAAATAAACCACAATACCACTGAATATGAGCAGCCGTTGATGGGAGGTGCAGGTATGGCAAGCAATTTACATGTAAGCAATTATTTGGAATTTACTGATGCAAGCTATTAGTATATTTATACAATATATCTGGTATCTGATTGTGGGCCGAGATGGGGTAGAGGCAGGGCAGCTGACCCAAGACCCAAAAGCCCCAGGCTCAATCCCCAGCCATCCCCACATGTCGTAGTGTCTCTGAGCAAGACACCTAATCCCTAATTGCTACCCGGCTGCTTACATAGCTACCCACTGCTCCACCTGGGTGTATCCCTGGTGCGATGGGTTAAACGCAGAGAATCAAATTCGTCATTGTATGGGAACATACAAAGTACAATGATGACAACACATAGCACTTTACTTTAAATCAAGCCTCATTATCTCACACAAAGGCAGCACGGTGACACAGTTATTAGAGCTGCCGCCTCTTACCAAGGCAGTCACCAGATCAAATCCTGGCCAGGGGTCTTTTTGGGTGGCATTTTCATGTTCTCTCTGTACATGTGTGGGTTTTCTCCGGGTACTCCGGTTTCCTCCCACAGACCAAAAACATGTGTGTCAGACTGATTGGTAACTCTAGATTGTCTCTAGGTGTGAGTGAGAGAGATTGAATGGTTGTTTGTCTCTGTGTGTCCCTGTGATGGACTGGAGACCTGTCCAGGGTGTCCCCCGCCTCTCGCACAGTGATGACTGGATATGGACACCAGTGACTCCCACGACCTGAAAAGGAAGAAGCGAGTTAAAGATAATGGATGTATGTATGGATGTATGGATGGATGGATGGATGGATGGATGGATGGATGGATGGATGGATGGATGGATGGATGGAATATTCTAGTTGCTATTTTATTATTTTCATGTCTTCTAATAAGCTCCCAGAGAGGGTTTAGGTTGCTACGAACGGATCATTAATTTGAAATGTTACACCAGCTTTGACAGACTTGATGATGTAAAAGCCCATCTGAAAGTGATGAAGGATGAAGGAAAAGAAAAATGAATTTTTGACTGCCCCGTGAGGTGTTTTTAGTTAAACCGCCACGCCCTTTTCATGTACACACTTTTGTCTCACACACGGTGTGTGCTGCCACATTTTCCTCAACTGCCCTTTCTGGTTTCCATTTTTAATAGTAACCACATGCTATTATTTACATTAATGACTAATTTCTTTAAGAACAGAACACCCCAAAAATGACAAAACTCTTAAACATTTGCTGGTAAACCGCACATCGTTTTTATGGTTTTTGTTTGAAATAAATAAAATAAAATAAAACTGCACCTCCCCCAACCCTGGCCCAATTCTCTTGTCTCATATTGTACACTAAGTATTTTGTGTCCCTCTGTATATTCAAGCTCAATTATGTAATTTAGCACTCGTGTGTGTGTGTTTGTAACCATGGCAACAGCACAACATATCGGCGACCGCAGAACCACAGTGGGGCCACGGGCAAAGCCACGGTTGTGCCAAAAACTAATCCATGCCAGAGGTGACATGAGCACAGGAAGAGCAAAGCAGGAGATGGCATGGCGCACACATGCACATAAAAATAACACACACACACACCAGCATATTCCTCTCCTCTCACTCCTCGCCTTCCTTTTAAAACAGTGGATATCCTCCCATTCTTCTTGGCTGGAGCCTCCCATGGCAATAGCAGTAGGAATCCATTCTCCACGGATGCTGGGACAGCTGTGCCGACACTGAATAGGACGCAGTTGGTTCTGCCTCTCTCTCTCTGCATGCGGCTGCAGATAAAAACAACTACATGCTACTTAATTCAAATCTATATCGCCCGCTGCCAAGATGCGCCCAGCTCATCTCATCTTTGTCTCCTCCACCGAAGACAGCTCTGAACGTCTTTGCAAAAACGAAGAAAGAAACACAACTGTGCTGTAAATTTCCTGCTGCTGACACACGGTGGCCTCAAGTCACCAGCTGACAATAAACACACATAATTTACGACAGACAAAGGCATTAATCACAAAAACCTTCATCATGGGCCTTTCAGTTGTATGCTTAGAAAGACAGAGTGCAAATAAGTCACAACATGCTACCAGTTCTGAAGATGCACAAACAACAAGAGCCCACATTTGAAGCTGGGGGGCGCTGCTTTTCAGGGGTACACCTTGGTATTAGGCTGGATGGTGCCAATGAAAGTAAGACCTAATCCCTTAAAATGCCACTTTATAAAGCAGCTACACCTTCATTCTTTGGCTAGATTGGCATGATGACCCCAATATGACTTCATAAACCAAGTGCCTCAGGCAATCAGGCCCTGTGAATTAAATTGCATGACTTTGCTCAGTGAAACCACATCAGATCAGGCCTGCCCATCAATCAAACGCACTATGAGTTCATTCTCCAGACGAAGGGCCCATTGCAGAGTGCTTTACTGGCCCCCGCATCACTTTTTCCTTACAAATATTCACAGTTTGAACTAGAACTGAATATGTAAACTCAAGCTAAGTGAACCAGAACCCACAGTGACACAATATATTTGTATATATGAAAAATGTAATATATACGGAAAATGTAATACTAGCAGTCGAAACAATCCCAAAAGTGACTCAGTGGATGGTTTTTAATGTGAAACTACAACGCAAAGTGATCGTTCAAAGGACTGTAACTGGCACGGCATAACATGAAGGCTAAAAGCCAAAAAGAATGTGTGTATAACTCATATATGTATAATTTTTGCTGTACACAGCAGTACCATTAGATTTTTTTTTTTTTAATCTTCTGAACAGCTGCTACAAATCAAGCCATGGGAAGAGGCGGGTAGAGACAACATGGTGTGTGTGGAGAAGGAGAAGGGGGGTGGGGGGGTTAGTCTCCAAATATGTGCAAAGTTAGTGCTTCAAAATCCAGATATGGATGACGTTCATTTAATCAGATCTCCACATAAAACAAACTGACTGATGATTTACCACTCTGAATTCTGCTTTGATGTTTTCATTTAAGGCGCTGCTCCATAATATCGCAAGATTACAGCTGATGGTGATATATGGAGAAAAAAAAACAGATTGCTTCTTAGAGAAACAGATGGTTTAATGAAGAAAATATACAAAAAACAATTAGGTATCCACGTGACAGTAAGTCTGCACTATAAGTAGAATTGTTAGGGACAAGTAGGACTTAAGACTAATAAGACTTGGACCATCCCTACGAACATACAACGTACAACGCAGTCATGCATTATAAGATATAACTTATTTAAGCTTGGTAGATTCTTGTACTGGGATTTCAGACCTTCCTTGACTAAATTGTGCCAACACTTAGCCTTGCTGTTACTTCATCCTCCCACTGTCAGTCCCTTGTACCGTTAATGGAAACTCCCCAATTCCTCCCTGAGTGTTCCAGCCACAAGCCAAGAACATTCAATATAAGTAACATGGTAATGCTCTACTTTATCCACTTTTTACTTTGACTTTCAAAGTGTTGTGAGTGATTTTTAGAAGTTTCTGAAGGTGAATGCTGAAAATGCAAATGTTCCTACTAGCTAACTAGCCTGAACCCGCTTTCTTTCCAAATATTTCTGAATGTTAAAGAGTTGCTATTGAACCGTGGTACCCCTTGCCAATGACTCCCAAAGTTTTCACCTTCAATCCCCACAAAAAATGTGTTTTAGAAGTACGTAACCCAAACTATTGCTAGCTGAAGCAAAAATGTATTAATTACTAGACAAATAAACAAAAGTATTGTAAACAACTATAATAATCATCCATCCATTATGATTACCCACTTCTTCCTTTTCGGGCCGCGGGGGTCACTGGCGCCCATATCCAGCTCTCATAGTGCGAGAGGTGAGGGACACCCTGGACAGGTCTCCAGTCTGTCCCAGGGACATAGAGACAAACGACCATTCACTCTCTCACTCACACCTAGGGACAATTTAGAGTTACCAATCAGTCTAACGTTTTTGGTCTGTGGGAGGAAACTGGAGGAACTGGAGAAAACCCACGCATGCACAGAGAGAACATGGAGACTCCACCCAGAAAGGTCCCGGGCCGGGATTTGAACTAGTGACCTTCTCACTGAAAGGCAACAGCTCTACCAACTGCACCACCGTTCCACCATAATAACAATTTTCCTCTAATTTGACTACCGTTTTGATCTCTTGCAACAACAACGGCACAAAAACATTACTCACAATCATTTACTCCGCCACCCAACCCCCCAACCCCCACCCCCCACGCACACACTTGGTTTGTTGTAACCTAAAATAGAGTTCTAACCATAACTTCCTGCCATATGCTCCAGCCCAAAAAATATTAATAATAAAATTTAAATTAAATTAACTTTTTGGTTACTAAGGTTAATTTATACATATTAAAGCTTCTATGTTCCATTGAAACTTAAATGTTATTGTTATTAAAAACTTAGTACTCATCAAATTTAACAAAGATTCAGTCTAAAGTTGCATTTACACTACACTGGATATTCTTTAAACAAATATTTTCTGTTCATTTATATATTTTTTCTTCATCTACAAGAAAAAGGTTTGTAGGCTCAATGAGGATTCCAGTAAAAAACACTGAACCAACCATATTGTGCCACTAGGTGGTGAAAAAGTCGACATTAACAACATATCGAAACGCAAAGAAAAACATGCTAAAGATTTTCCAAAAAATATCTGTACCTCCTGTTGTTTGCTCGGCTTTATTTGAATTGTTTATGAATCGTTTCCGCACACAATCGAAGTTTACAGACGACAGGACCAGGATAAAGAGACAGACGGGAAAAACTTTTTTTTTTTAAACAGTATGAACAGCTCCACTGTTGTTGTGGTTTCTAGAGCATAAAGTGAGAATATGGATGAACTAAACAGGCAGCTAAGTTGTATTTTTTTAAGATTCAGTATCTTGAGCGCAAACATAAAAATCAAAAAGTTTATTTAAAAAAAATTAAATTGTTTTGAAATCAACATTAACTCAATTTGCATTAAAAGACAAAAACGAAGCACAAATTCTACAATTTCATATTCAGAGTGGGCAAACCTACGCTGGCCTAAGGCCCCTGACGCCACAAACTTGTTCAATGAGGGGAACGCAATCACTTGTACGCAATTTCAAAAAAATGGACAAAATTCCTATTGTACTTACAAAACTATTGTGCGATCTCATCCTTTAGAAATGAAGAACGGACCTGCTGTGCTGCTGTTTGGTTCTAACATCTGGATGTGGAATATTCTGTAGCTCTGCTTGTGTTTACAAAATATTTTGCTCGTACCATTTGAATTACATTTATTTGTACGTGTGTTTAATGCCCATTGAATTGTTATAAAAATGCAATGTACAGAAAGCGGATAATATATTAAAACAATCAAAATATTCTAAACTTTAGGAAGAAGAGTCGCATGTATTTGACCCCTCTCCAGTTCCCATCCTATCAACTGCACCCTAACTGCAGCAGTCTCACGAGGCAGGAAAGGAGCGACGTAGCCGACGTAGCGTAAAATATTTTCAACAGTAGCAGCTTAAAATATATAAAAAGAGGAATTGTTTGATGCGATGCTCTGACTGTCCACGTTGCGTACATGTCAGTGCTGTCTTCTGCTAACACTAAAACATGTTGAAACGGCATTAAAAACAAAACATTTATAAATCTGAGGGGAAATTTCTTCCTCACTCTCTGCTACACGATTTATATGTAGGTCAGCGTGTGTGTCCCTGCAGGAGCACCTTCAATAACTAATAAGAATAAAATGATAAAAATTAAAATAACACACACACCTAATGTTGAATAAATGGGGACTTACCACTAAGGCATTGTTTAGAAGGTGAGTGGGGTAATACTTTAGCGTGTTAAGAGGCGAGGAGAGCAGGGGTCAGCGTCCAGGCGGGCAGAGAGGAGGAGGGGGGAGGCAGAGGGAAGGAATACGTTAAAACGTCGCACCAGAAAACAGAAACCAGTCTTAACATTAAGAGGTGCATGAAGATCTAAATACATGGACAAATGCAATGACACACTCAAAAAAAAAAAAAAAAAAAAGTTTTATTTTTTATATATATAAAGTTTGTGAACGTCGTTTTGGCCTGCTGGACGCAAACGCTGACGTCTGAGCGAAGGAAACAAAACCAACAAACAAGAGGCACAAACTGGTGCTATTATCACGAATGCAGGGTGGAAATGATGTGTGAAGTCTATAAATTTGTAGATTAAAAAAAAAAAAGAAATAAACAAGTTATCTATGTCTGCGATCCTGTAACAACCAGATATAGAATTTTATTAAAAATGTGAAAACAGCACATGAACACACACCTCTCCTCCCTTAAATCTGCTGCCGCTACGTCTCCCACGTCAGTCCCTGCAGGACTTCCACTCAGTGGGAAACGCTGTCACAGCTAATAAACCATCCAACTGTTTGCAAATGTCGCCGTACCCCCGTGTCCAGGAATCATTTTATGTTTTCTGAATTATGAACGACAAAAATGTTCCATCTGCTAACGGAGCTGCTGAGTGTGTGGCATTAACGTTGGCTCTCCACACACTACGGCGCTTTTTTTAAACAAAAATAAAGAAAATAATAGTTTAGAGTGTGAAGAATTATTCATCCTGCAGAAATAGATCACTTTTACATCCACTCACAGTGACACTGAAAATTGTGCACTACAATGTTTATGTGAGACTAATTTATTTTAACTAAAGGATAATTACTTCCTAAAACATGTTTTAAAAATGCAGGTGTTGTGTGAATTACATGGTTGTTTTATCTTTAATTTATAGTTGTACCAATCCTAAGAGCAACTACGCTTATTTCAACATAACTACCTTGCTATTTCTTTTACTGCATAAATATTGTCCCAAAGGGCTTTCCGTACATGCATATTACTCCTGAGGAAGTGCTAATTTTAACAAACATTTTGCTCCACGTGCAGCTCAATCCACTGCCACCCATAATTTATTCAGTGCAAAGCTTCAAATAATTTTCTTTTTTTTAAAACCACCACGTTTAGTGGTAAACTATAAGCAAAAATAGTTTATTTTGCTGAAGTTGTAGCTGCTGTGACATAAAATCAGACATTTGTCTGAGTTAAGAATCAAGTTTGCAGCCGATACAAGAGCTAAAATCATTGAAGGTTAAAAAATAAATAAATAAACAGTAATTAAAAAACAGCATAAACTTTGTGTTCTGTCTCAGCTTACAGCACATTAGCAGCCTTTTCATTAAAACAAAGTATGAAGCGATTAAAACTCCTTTCCTGGTGCCAATAAGCGAATGAACATTATGATCCAAGCTGCTCATGTTCTCAAACAAAAACCAGACGTGGCTCGTGCCGAGCGAAGAGGAGCTGAGGAGGACATCCCTCCAGCCTCTGGCAGCAGAGTCGTCACACGGTGGGAGGACGAGTCCTTTTTAATGAACCCGCTGTAAAAGGCAGGGATGGATTACAGGAGGACACTGGCGGTCCGAGGGGTAAACACGTCTAGGTTACAGGAGGAAGAGGGCTGCAGCAGCTGGAGAACAGAGGAAGACTGTCTTAAAACACCCAGCTGAATGTCACATTTCATTTGGCTTTGAAAATCTCAAAAGTACAGAGTTTCCCTGCAAAGTTCAGATGAAAAGAGCAAAAGAAAGGCTACTTTTTAACGACTGAAATTATGCATGACGCTGAACCGAAAGGCTTTTTATTACGAGTTTGCTCCATCCGCTGAAAATTCCTGTGTGACTTCAAGACTTCAGAATAAATTTGGCCTAGATAAAATGTTTTGATTTATGAAAGAAAAAAAAAGTATAAAAATATAAAGCAGAAGACTTATATTTATCAAGTTTATTGTCTGAAATGACTCTCACACACGTAATATACCTTCAAAACAACAAATCTGAAATACAAACTGTGGGGAGTATGATGCCTTTTTGAAAATATTTTACATGAACAGAAGACAAACACTCACACAAGCTTTAAACTCGCAGCAGAATGTTAAAATATTCTTATTTCACTAAAGGGGGGAGGGGTATTTATAATTTTTAATATAGTGCAACAATAAAAGCAACTCAAACAGTAAAAATCAAGGAGCCTGTAAACTCAACGTGTTGCATTCAAGTACAATAAATAAACAACAGTAAAGTGAAGCAGCAATGGGGGTTAAAGCGCCATCAGTGTGTATGAAGTGCATGTTTTACAATTTACACCGTTTATTACACACGCACGCGCACACACGCGCGCACACCAGCTCTCCCGGTGTTCGTCCCGCACGCGAAAAGCGGCCCTCAAACGGCCGTGCGCGCGCTGCTTACACTCCTACTACCAGCTAAAAGGAGACAAATAAAAGCGAAGAAGAAGAAGAGCGGTCCTCCAGCGCGAGACCGCCCGAGCAGGAAACTCCTCACGGCGGTCACATTTAACCGTCCTCCTCCCTTCAGTCCCGCAGGCTCGCCTCCTCCCCCCCCCCGCCCTCCAACACCCCCCTCCACCCCCTCTGCTTTAGGAAAATATGAATTTGGAGAGAAGCGCCATTTTCTCTCCCCCAGAAAAAAAAAAACGTAGGGAAAGTTTTCCGTGGCGACGTGACGGGACGAGCCGAACTTTTCTGAGCAAACTAGCAAAAAAGCTGCGAGGAAGAAAAAAAAAAAAAAATCAAACACGGTGCACGCGCGGCGGCGACATTAACAGTAACTCATAATAATAATAATGGAGGCCAGCCGGAGCCCCAGCAGAAACAAGAGGAGGTATTTACCTGTGTCAGGCAGTACGGGGAGTACATTTCAGCGGGGAGGACTGGAGAGCTCGGTGAAGTTGTTTGGGAGCTCGGTACAGTGCCGCATTG
>JARVGS010000472.1:5959995-5974517 GCA_031762315.1 Hypsolebias antenori | reverse complement strand
GCACTGACACCCCCCCCCCCCACACACACACACACACACATACACACACACATGCCTCCACTATCTCTGATATCAGCGTATGAGTGAATATACAGGTGCATCTCAAAAACTTTGATTGTTGAAAAGTTAAAAAATAAAAAGTAATTTCAGAAAGTGAAACCCATTTATTTCTTCATTACACATAGAGGGAAATATTTCCAGCTTTTCGTCCTCGTTATTTTCATGATTAAGGCTTACAGATATGAAAAACTAACTTCAGTGTCTCAGAAAGTTAGAATGTAGCCAGCTCTTGGAAAATGAAATCAGCAGAAGGAATCATGAAGTCTCTAAAATGTCCTGCTAGATGCTGCGTGGACTAAGGTCTTCAGAAAACCCAGTAGACCAGCACCAGCAGAGGACATGGACCCAATAAGCCATCACTGACTAAACTTCACTCTGCACTTCAAGCTACTGGACCTCTCCAGTCTTCCTCCAGACTATGGGTCCGTGATTTCCAAATGACATAAAAATTTACTTTGTACTTTAATCTGAAAAGAGGACGTTGGACCGCTGAGAGACAGTCCAGTTCTCTGTCTCCTCAGCCGTCCTCCATGTCAGAAGATCCATCAGAGACCTGAGAACGCTTCATAAAATCTTTGTTTTATATTTCAATTTGGACCAAAAAAAAAAAAGCTACCGTATTTTCTGCTGTATATGTTGCATTTGTTACACGTCACCACAGACAACCCATAAATGTGGGTCGGTGTTGCGCCAAAAATTAATCGGCTGCCAAATGGCGGCCGCGGGAACGTGCACGGGAGGACTTTAACAAGAATTCAACAAGATTAACACTAAAAAACAATTATTTGTTTGCTCAAAATTATAGCAAAGGTGTGTCTCGGTCTAACGTTTCTTTAACAAATGCACTTTGACGGTCAAATCAGCTGCATTTCAAAAGGCGATGTGTGGAAACGAGCACGAAGAGGGACGACTCGCAGTGTATTTCTTCCAAATTTATCAAGATAACCACCTAAAAATTTATTTGTTTGCTCAACACTATAGTAAAGGTGTGTCTCAGTTGAACTTTTCCTTGATAAATGCACTTTAATGGTCATACCGGCTGAATTTCACCTGGGCGGCGCAACGAAATGCAGCTGATTTGACGTTTGCACCAGGAGTTCCGGAGTGAGACAAAGGTGGCTCTGTATGGCAAGCAAAGTGTCTCACTAATAGCCTATTTTGCCTATTAATGAAGCACTTGGCTTGCCATACTAGTCAAGGGCCCTCTAGTGGCTGAAAATGATAGTGTTTAATATTTTCCATGCCAGAATGAATGAAATCATCAGATCTCAGCCAAAAATTGGATTGTAAATATGGGGGGGGGGGGGGGGGGACAAATACGTTGCTTCGTTGTATAAGTCAGAGGCATTAAAATTCATGCAAAAAAACTGCGACTTATACAGCGAAAAATATGGTACATGCATCAAGATCAAATTATCTGCATTTATTTTGTCCTTTCAGATTCAGATAGCTGCGCTTTTAAACTAACTCCAACTCCTCGTGGTTGGTTTATTTCAATAATTTCATACTTTTACTCATTATTCGACGGTCGGATCAGTAAAGAAAAGCTGTGTCCTGTGATTAAATCTAAAAGAATTTAGTCTGCACCCGGAAATAAAAGCACATTATTCAATTAACAGTTTGAGTCTCTGAGAGCTGGTGCCTCTTTAATGCTTTAAATGTTTTTACGTTGATGTTAATCACCATTAGACAGGAGAAAAAAAAAAACTTTGTGCAAGTTTTTAAATAAAAGCATGGTTTAATTTCCAACATTTTCCTGACCTGTGAATTTGTTTTTGAAGCTTGAACCCGTCCGCTCCATCAGAACCACTCACACTGCATCCTTCAGTCGCCTGACCTGAAAACACATCAACCCCCAACGTCATGAGTAATTATGGATATCATCTTTAAAACTGCTGCACTTCCCATCCTTGACACTAACTGTTTTACCTTTAACAGTTGCTGTTTGTCTCTTCAGGCTGCAGATGAAGGGTTTCTGACTGCATTGTGTTCCTCTCAGGTGAACATGCAGAGGGGTCGACCTCCTCAAGGCCTACGATCAATGGCTCTCTCTGGAGGCCGTGAGCAGGTATCACACAGATTCCTGTTCAAGCAAGCAAGGCTAAACATTTAATTACACTTAAAGGAACTTTTTTTTTTTTTTTGCAATGAAATAAACTCTTTATAAAAGATATTAAGAGGTTAAAAAGGCAGACACTTTTTTTATAAAATGATTTGCAGCATAAATTCAAAATGTCAAATTAAGATTTCATGATTTTGTATTTTATGGAGTTTTGTTTCAATACCACCCACTGCTGAAGGCTGAGTTATGAAGTTTATATTGTGCGTGTGCACGTGCATATACTTTGTACACATGCGTGATTTTTTTTGTACCATAAAATAAATGTCATTTACTATATTTATTGATCCTCAACACTATTCTATCAGGAAATGGTGATTGGGTGTGAGTCAGGATGCAGACTCTGACACAGTGGAGTGGCGGTTTCTGATATGCAGCTGCTCAGGGAGGCATCTTGTCAAAAGCGGCACGAGCGCCTGCTCCTCCCCCTCAAAAAATAAAACACATTATTTCATGTAGCCTGCCCACTTGCGAGGAGTGGACTCCCTCCTCCAGCTGCAGGGCGTGATGCTTCTGCTGAGCTCTGACACACAGGCTGTGAAAGAAGTGGAGGGGGATTCTCTTGTTTCTCTTGCTGAGCCAGGGTTGCACCTAATAGTTAGTTTACTAAGTAAATCATACCAATGATAGCTCCAAACAGCACATTTCACTCTTAATATTGTGCGTAGAACTAGTAGTTCACAGCTTATTTGTGTGAAATTGCTGAAAAACCAACCAGCACACTAAGGAAGGTGAATTAGTTTAGGCCCAAGTTGTTCTGAGTCATGTTTGTGGGGGCTGCCAATTACACACATGGAAGATGGACCAGAACATGTCAAATCCATCACGTTCCCAGTTCAGGAAAAATAGAATTTGAGATCATTATTGTTCCATATTTTCCTTCGCTCTCAGGCTGCAGGTTTACTCGCGTTTCCTATAGTTTCCAAAAGCAGGATGGGAGGAAGATCTTCCAGTTCTCAGGCTCCTCTCTTGTGGAACCAACTTCCAGTTTCTGTTAATGAGGCTGACACATTGTCCAGTTTAAGACTTTCCTTTTTGATAAATCCTATAGTTAGGGTTGGCTTGTTGTGCTGCTAAGCTTAGACCGCCAGAGGACAAACTGACCTCATTTTCTTAAATGAATTGTTAAAACTAAATAGTTTTCATTTGATATTTTTTCAATATTAACATGTGATTCTTGACCTGCCATTGTGTATCTGTTCTTAGCCGGTTGAAGCAGATGGCCGCTTGTCCTGAGCCTGGTTCTTCTAAATGTTTCTTCCTCATGAGGGAGGTTTTCCTTTCCACAGTCGCCTTCATGCTGGCTCAGAATGAGAGCTCTGTGATGGAGTTAAAATCAAAGCAGTCTGTCTGCTCCTCAGATACATTATGTTAAATATTATTTTATATATGAATGTTTCTGTTCAGTGCCCTGAGACGACTTCTGATGGGACTTGGTGCTCTATAAATAAACTGAACTGAATTGAATTGAATGATGGCCCGCAGTTTATCCTGTCCTCAGTCTCCTCCTCCAGAGGGACGAGCTTTGAGTCCACAGCAGACTTCCACCTTCCTCAAAAGTCTTTTTCAGCACACCTCAACAAAGAAGATGGTGCTCACCACCACCGACTGACAGAAGATCTGGAGCATCATGCTGCAGACTCCATATGACCTGAGCCTCCACAGGAAGTCAAGTCGGCTGTACGACCTACAGTGAGCACACGTAACAGACTGACTGGACCATTGCAACATGTTCATTGTTCTGTTGTAGATTAGCTGCTGTGTTTGGACCATTGTTCTGGTACATCATGACCCAGTTTGATCCAAATCTCAGCTGTTGGACAGATGGTCACACATCCGACTGTTAGTTTACTAAGGAGATCTTGGTCGTCTCAATGACTGGTCCTGGCTACAAAACAAGCTCAAATCAGCAGCCTTCCACCACCGTGCTTAACAGTTGTTGGAGTTCAAACGTTTGGTTTTCATCAAACATCATGAGGCCTGTTCTTAGACAGCTCTCGTTTGGTCTCGAGTGCAAAGGACATTGTTCCAGGAGTCTTGTGGTTCATTCAGAGGAAACCATTCAAACCAGTTGTTCTCCCATGTTCTGTTCAGAGATAAGAACCTCTCCTGACGTGCCTTCAAATTAACCACACGTCTTTTTCTAATTGTCCTGTCATGACCTTTTACTTTACACCTGCTAACAGAGCCCAGTAGAGTCTTATTAGTTAGTTTGTTTTGGAGCGTTTCACACTCTGATTTGGGGTGAATTAAATGGGACACCCACTCCTTGTGAATCTAACAGATGTCTGAAATGTTTCCCACTAATGAATCAGTCTGTGAAATGACAGGCAGCAACAATTTCCTCTCTAAGGTCATTGCTGATGATTTTCCTTCCTGGCATTGTGTTATTACCAGCGGCAGCTCCTGAGCCAAAATATCAGTGAGGCAAATGTTCACGTTCTGAATCACTAAACATTGTTATTTTTATTTATTTATTTACATATTGCTTTACATTTTTCTGTAAAATAAATAAGTAAATAAATAAAATAATAAACAAATAAAGGATATATGTTGCTTAATCACAAAAAAGTACAATCATGTCATCCGGAAAATAAGCTGTCCATATAACATGATTTAACGTTTTTATGATTTATTTACCTGGATGATTGAGCGTACTTACTCTTTTTTTTATGTTGCTTAATATTTAATATTCTTTTATTTTGTGTGCGCATCATTTTTGTCAACTTCTTCCTCCCTCCTGCGGGTCGAGGTTGTGTCTGGTGAAAAACAGTCCGGTCTAATAAATCAGAGAAATGGACACCTCCCACACACACATCCACCTGAAACCAGAGTTTCTTTTTTTTTTTTAATTTATTTATTCTGTGTAAAATAAAACAGACAAGTTCCTAATATAATTTGAAGTAATAATTCTGAAACAACACTCCAGATGAACAAAGTAAAATGGGAGAAAAACCTCTGTAGAGTAACTCTAAATAAATAGAAAAGTGAAAAAGTTGTGTTGGAATATATCAGCGCTGATTCAAATAAATGTTACAAACTGAGCTCAGACTTCTGATTACAAAAGCACTGATTTAATCATTGACCTATCCCAGCTACAAACATGTAATCCACATAATTTATTAAAAAGGTTCCTAACATGGTTTCAAAATGCCCCAGTTTTAGATTCTTCTCCGTCCCTCTCAGTTTTCTGTTCTGGTCTCCTCTGCCTGCTCCAGATGGATTTAAAAAGCAGAGTATCTACACTGATGGACTCGGCAGGTTTCACTGCAGCGCTGAGCTCACGTCAGGTCGTCAGTGGTTTTATCAATGTGCTAAAACCAGCTGAATGTGACCCCGGGGCAGAAAATGTGATGCCCCAAATGAGACTCTATGGGAGCTGCATGTTGGGATCCCAGTGACATGGTGGGTCGGCGGACGGTGCCACCCCATACCAGTAAATAAGTAAAAAAAAAAATTGAGAATGTCTCTCTAAAAATAATTTTATATTCAATTTAAAAGTGTAAAAAAAAAAATACACAGAACAAAACAATACACGGTAAGCTCAGTAAATAAGTAATTTACATTATTCATTACTTTGTGGAGCAAAAAAAATGTAGGTGGGGCTGTGCCCCTCCTGCCCCAGCTGCCTCAGCATGGCAGCTGTAGGTTCGACTCCTGACAGGTTTTCCTGTGAGCTGTTTGTTTGTTCTCCATGTGCACGTGTGGGTTTTCTCCGTGGACTCCGGTTTCCTCCCCCAGACCAAAAACCTGCATGTCAGGCTAACTGGCTGCGCTGAACTGTCCCTGTAGGTGAGTGGATGTTTGTCTCGCTTGTTTCTCTGGTCGTCTGATGGACTGGTACCTCACGTTTTGCCCAGTGGCTGCTGGAGATGGGCACCCCCAGAAAATGGCTGCTTTCTAGTCTCTTAGTCACACTGAAAGCAGTCAGATCAGCTCATTTTAGTTTTTACTAAATAAAAAACGTCACCACTTCATGTGTCTTGTGCTCACCTTTAGTTTAAGTTTTAAATTATTTAGGGACTTTGTAAAGTTTTTCTTGTTTCCTGCTGTGAATAAAGAGTTCATTAGAGCCTCTGCCCTGACTCCAGGAGATGAATATCAATTTCCACAAGAAACTCAAAGAGTTTTATTGGTGATGCTGATTTGTTCCAACAACATTTGCTAAATGGGCCCTGCGTTAATTCAGTAAAACCAGAGACATGTTCCACTGTGGCCACCTGCACTGAAATAAAGCTGTTTCTGCGAAGGCCCTCTAAAAAGAGACAGAATAACTTCCATCGAACAGTTTTCAGCTTCGCTCTTGTCGCCAAACCCACTGTTTATCTTCTTCTCGCTGTGTACATCTGAAGCAGACGCAAATCTGTTGCTGATGAACGAAGTAAAAACAAACGAAAGTCATTTTCCTCTGCGGTGTAAACAGTTAGTCATTCCACATGAGGACAGCATTATTGTGGATCTTATTTAGTCATGCCTGTTATAGAAAATAAAAAGGAACGTCTGAGAGGAGAACTGGGTCTGCCCCTTTTGTCTGAGTCCTGGACTCGGTCCAACGGAACGGCAGATTTTATCCAACGCTCCATATCTGTGTGATCTACCCGTCTGAGAGGGTTTATGGCCAACATGTGACGCAGCCGCTCTGGAGCGGTCTCCCTGCAAACCCACTGTTTGTAATCAGACGTGAGGTTCTGTGGAGACGTTGTGAACAGTTAACATGTTACCTGTGAACTTTTTAAGAAGCAGTGTTTATTTCTGACTGACAGGTGAGGCCCAGATTCATGTGCATTTCTATCATCTTAAAATAATCACAACTAGAGAAACTGTATTTCCTGCCAAAATGCAGCATGAATGCTTATTGATGAAGAGCTAACAGGAAAAAAAAGAAGCTCAAATTAGCTTAAAAAAAGCTGAACTTAGCAAACATTAGCTGAAAGGTTGCTGAAAAGGTAGAAAGAAATTTAAACTAGAGGAAAAAATCTGAAATTAGCATGAAGTTAGATAGGCTGAACGTAGAAGAAATTACCAGAAAAAAATGTGAATTTATCTGAAAACAGCTGAAATTAGTAAAAAAAGCTAAAAGGTAGCTGAAAAATTAGGACAAGCTTAAAGTAGCTGAATGAAGCAGAAAGAACAAGTTTGCACAGTTAGGCTGAAAGAAGCCAAAATGAGCACAAAAAAGTTGAAATAATCTGAAAAAAGCTGAAATTATCCCCCTCCCCCCTCCAAAAATATAAAATGAAAATAAAATAAAGTTAGCTGAATAACAACAAAAAAGGAAATCAAGAAGCTTAAATTACCCAAAGCAGAGAGAGCTCATTTTTGCTGAGGATGAAAAATTATTTAAATGAATTTGAAAAATGTGGAACTAGCTGAAAAAATTAAAATTAGAATAAAAATGGCTAAATAGTAGCTGAAACTTGCAAAAAGAATCTGAAAGAACCACAAAACAGCTGAAATTAGCTGATTTTTTTTTTTTTTCAAATTTGCGCAAAGAAGCTGAAGCAGAACAAAATGAAAGGAGCAGTAAAAGATTGTAAACAGATCTAAAGATCTGAAGGATGTAAAATGAGCTAAATTAATTTTATTTGAGGGAAAAAATGTCAGAAACGGCTAAATATTTCAAACAGCTAAAGTTGCACAAATACCAAAAGTCATAACAGGATTGTCCTGAACGAGCTGAACGTTTTGATTTATAATTTGTTGAAATAACAAAAAAATGTGGAACAAGAAAGATGCTGAAAAAATACAAAATAGAGAAAGTAGGAATAATAATAAATACAAACAAGATCACAATAGTGTGAATGCTTAATAAACATTCACACAATAAAAAAAGCATTTTGTCAAATGCTGAATTATGAAACATTTTCACTGCAACATTTTGCATTACACTCAAAACGTTGAACTTCCTGCCCACTGGTCCCTTACACGGAACACGCTACGTCCAGATGTGTTTGAAACATTTGGAATGAGGAACCAACGCTCAATGAAACCTGTAAATCTTTTAGGACTGATGTTATAAGATGGCAGATGTCCACTGGGGTCGTGACCTTTTCTGAACTAGCTAATAGCTTGTCAGTCTGGATAGAATTGATGACCGTTTCCAAACTGAGGCTGTCCATAAAAAAGGCTCTAAAATAAAACAAATAATCAGTATCTTCCCTGTTGTAGGTCAAGTTTTGTTTCAAGTAATAATAAACAAAAAAATCTGTGCAGAATGCAAAGCTAACAGCTAGCCTGAGACCGGTGAGGGGTGCTGTAAATAACTTTAAAAATCACTTACATTTTTTTTTTCATTACATGCATCTTATACATGTTGTCAGTTATAATCGTAAACAGCAGCAGCAGCTAGCTGTAGTGCTTCTGGATCATTTCCAGCAGGACGATTGTATTTCTCTGGGGGAAACAGTTTTAGACCATACTGGTGACAGTGCACAACTTTATGAACAACTTTAGGCTTAAACTGCTGTATTTTAAGATTTGAGTTGTTTTAAATGGTAAATGGACTGTACTTATATAAAACCTTTCTATTTTATCAAGACACTCAAAACTCTTTACAACACAATTTGTGCCTCATTTATCACATTCATACACCAACGGGATACTTTGGAGGCAGTGAGGGGTTCAGTGTCTTGCCCAGTGACACTTCAGCATGTGACTGCTGGCAGAATCGAACCTCCAACTCTCCCATTGCAGGATGACTGCTCTAACCACTCAGCCACAGCTGCCCCAAAAAGATAAAACAGCAGATTTGGTGTTGGCCTGGCTCGGATTAGCAGTTAGCTCATCATCCAGTCAGAAATAAGCTCTTCAAACTGAGAACATCCAGAGCGGTGCAGGACAGGTAAGATATTTACTGTTCACAACCTCTCCACAGGACTCCACTCCCATCGTTCTGACAGAGACACTGCTATCTGGTCAAGGACAGTACCGTCATCGTTGTCTGTGATCCTGCTGCGGGCGCCGTCTCTGTGTTTCTCACGTTAAGTGGGGAGGAGGAGTGTTAGGAGCGGCCATTACCGGGGACAGTTCTGGTGCGATATCCTGTCACGCTTGGCACGAATCTCCATGTTAGGGGGATTTAAAAGCACTAGACGGGGCTCTAATGTGTGACCCCTCTATCTCCACCTCTATGCAGCGCTAGCTTCCAGTCATCGTTTGGCTGTTTTTCATCGCGGCCAGGCCTAAAAAGCCTGGGGACCGGGCACACTGCCTAGTTGCACCACAGTAATATTGAGATGGATGTTTCAAACGTCCTCTCACTCAGAGAAACTTACATTAGCACACGTCATTATACTAAAAAACAAAAAGCGCCTCAGCCAACGAAGTGACACCTGAACCCTCATCACAGCCACCGTA
Organism: Hypsolebias antenori; assembly: GCA_031762315.1. Lineage (NCBI taxonomy): Eukaryota > Metazoa > Chordata > Actinopteri > Cyprinodontiformes > Rivulidae > Hypsolebias > Hypsolebias antenori. The sequence continues at coordinate 5,964,982 of JARVGS010000472.1, read as the reverse complement.
CCTCTCTGCAGGAAGGTCACCAGTACCGGATACGTGCTGGACCCGGCTCGCTCCAGTAACGAGAATTGCTCTGAAAAGTTTGTGTCTGGCACCGCCGACTACTGGACGCACTCAAACCCTCGCGCTCCAGCTCAACAGATTTCTCTAAAAGTCTCTGCAAAGCCCCGATCCAGCAAAGTTACAGAGTCAGGGGCGAGTTTTTCATCATCCAGCAGGACTTTTTTCTCCCCCACTCATGACTGAATTTGAGCTGTTGAGCGAGAACACTCTCCACCCCCCCACACACACTCTCCCAAACACACTCCCATCGTAATTTGTCTGCCCACTGGTTTCACTTATTAAGTTTCAAAAGGTTTCTGGGCAACATTTGAGGAGTGGGGGGGGGGGGGGTGGAGAGAAAAAGAACCATGGCACTTTTTTGGCACATCGCTCTGCCCGTCTTGCCCAGAATGAGGAGGTTACCATGGCATCGGTGGGCACCTCATAAAGCAGACCATTGTTGGGGCTTGAGTGTGTGTGTGTGTGTAGCTGTGTGTGTGTATTTGTGCCACATTGAGTTGCATGGCAACAACCTCTGGGCACCACCGGCACAAACGAGAGGCTCAAATCTTTCACGGGGCAGTGCCAATCTGCAGAGCAACATAAACCTGAGCCTTTCTTTGTCCTTTCATTCAGGTTTGCTCTGTTTTTCTACCTCTACTCGATAATTCGATGAGCTCGTGTGCAAACCGAAGGCCGCGAGCCCGTCTTGACTGAGCAGGACCACATAGATCATGATTTATGGTCCTCCGACACCGACGAGACGTGGTGTTGGTGGATCAGATTCAACTTGCAGCCTGTTTGTTAGTTTTCCTCTCCGTGTTGTGGTGAAGCAGAGTGCTGTTAAAATGAGAAAACGCTTGAGAAACATCCTCTGGTAGCCACAGTGTAAAGAACCTGAGAAACGTTTCATCTTCTTGTCGTTTCTGCTCGGGTCCGTCATTAGCAGAGACGGAGCGCGATGCAGATTTGTTTGCAAATGACCCAAAACACCAAGTTATTATGTGTGGAAATCTGGATCCAATTTGTGGCCTCCATTTAAAAAAAAGGGAAGAAGAAGGAAATGGAGAAGGCAGCAGGCAGGAAATGACCAAATAGCTTGTAAAAGGTTGAGCTGTCAGGATGACAACAGTCCATGAGACAGGTGAGTGCTTTTTGTTTCACTTCTTCCTTCAGTTTTTGTTGAAGACTAACTTTGTGTCGCTGAGCTGCAGATTTACTGAGGAAAGCAGACAAGTGTCCTCTGGCGCCCTCTGCTGGTACAATTGAGAACTACATGACATTTTTGTAAAAAAAGTAATTCACAAAGAAACATTTTTCTGTGAGAATATTTTATTAAATGAATTCAGTTTTAGTGGCACTTGGAGCTGTTGCTTCATATAATGTGCATAACATTTGGTGAACTATTTTTTGAAAATATGCTCTCATGTTTTTTAATTATGAGAAGTGTGACATTTAGACCTCAGCATTAGCTGTGTGAAGAAATAAATCTTTTAAACATTTGTACATTTTTTTTAATTTTATGGTTTCCTTCAGACTGATCATTTATGTTTTTACAAAGCACGTCACAACAGTACACAGTTTCCTTCTCTTGACCGTCATTAGTATTGAAGCATATTTATTTTTCATTCGACCTTCATTTCTACAGGTTAGTCTCACTGCGTCCCGAGGACTCATTTACAAGAAAGGCCTGATTCAAAAAAAGAACAGATGAGTTAGACAATAGGAGACAGTCATGGAAAAAGCATATAAAATACAAAATAAATGGAAGAATTAAAAAAATGAAAGAAAAACAGCTACATTATAAAACAATGTAAAATACTAAAAACAGGAACTTGTCTGCGTTGGTTCTGAATCTGACATTTTTTTGTCGTTTCTGAATCCTTCAGTGTGCAATGCTTTTTATTTTTAGCCTGAATGAAATTAGTAGAAAATAGGAATAAATTTCTAACAACAAATGGGTTTGATGATGGAAGAGAGAAAAAATAAAGACTTCACAGCAGAAACATCAACGTTTCAACAGCTGAAAGAAATTGTAATTTTCCACAATGAACTGACATGATGCTGTGATGGACACGCAGCCCGTCCAGGCTGTGTCCCTCCTCTTGGACAGGGACTGCTGGACTTGGGCACCAGCGATCCTCAAGACCCGGAAAGAAAGAAGCGTGAACAGATAATAAATGAACTGAACCGACATGTAATACAGTTTATGGTTTTAATCACAGTGACGTTCAAACTTTTGGACTGCGTGCACCTTCCAAAACTTTTGCCACTTCTACTCATTCCAACAAACTTTAAATATTTTTACTGTTCATACATGAAACTGTTATTCTCTTCCTCCAGTGTGTTTTCAATTTTAATTCAATTCAGTTCATTTGTGCAGCACCAAGTTACAACAGCCGTCGTCTGAGGGCTGAACAGAAACGTATAAAAAGTATCTCACTCTTAAAGTTTCCACTGAAAGAGAAAGAGCAGACACGTCCAGACTCCCACTTCCATCTGAGCTCATTTTTATTTAAAACACCTAGTGAAGGGTCATTTTTAACTTTAGCTCCTACAGAAAACACTGAGGACACAAAAAGAGTTACAACACTTCTGCCTCTTCATGTAAATAAAGTAAAATAAAATAATTTTTCACACAGAGATCAGCTGCTTGGCTTATCTTCTGCTTTGCGTTTCTGTCTGCTGGTCTTATTAAGGGTGCTGTTGGGTAACGACCATCTCAACGATCCACTGTCAGCAGCTTTAATGTTTTTTTTTTGCTTTTGCTTACGTGATTTTTTTCTACAAATTGTACATTAAAACATCACATTTTAACTCAATCTGTCTTAAATGATGATTATTAATATTGACAGATGAAAACTGATGCACGTTGGAATCTTTGGCTCGTCTCTTCTTCAGTGTCTGCACTTTATGAAGAACTCGTCAGGTTATTTTAAACTACAACACAAACTGAGACCAGCTCCTCCTTTAAATACAAGACAAGAACATGCACCTTAACGTTAGTTGTAGTTAAACTTGAGTAAATACGACGAGGTGTGTGTGTGTGTGTGTGTGTGTGTGTGTGTGTGTGTGTGTGTGTGTGAGAGAGAGCGGCTGCAGAGGCCTGAGTCCTGCAGAGCAGCAGGTCTTGTGGACCTGAGTGGACCACAGTGACCCGGTTGGTTCAGACTCACTGCAACTTGTTCGAGCAGCCACCTGGAACAGAACTCCTCTCTGCCAAACACATGCCATGTTCTGCATGTGTGTGTGTGTGTGTGTGTGTGTGTGTGTGTGTGTGTTCGCTCTGCCACTGTCGAGCATGTGGGCCTCAGATTAACGCCTTAAACGAGACTTCTCCTGTTCTGAATGCCCCCTCTGTTTGCTTACAAGGCCCGGGTGAGACAGCGTGGAAGGATTTGGGGTGGGGAGGGGATGCGTCTCCTCCTGTGCATGTGGGGTGGTGGTGGTGGTGGTGGTGGTGGTGTAAAGGCCCACATTGTCACTGAGAAGCTAAAAGAAGGCCCACAGTCACAAAGGGTTAAAACCTGAGAGTGTTTTTTCCTGGCACTCGGCTCTCCTCCTCCTCCCTCCTCTCTTCTTTTAAGACATGTGGAAAACGGCTCCAAACAGATTTCAGAGCGAGACAGGTGCCAGCTCCGCCATCTGCTTTCAGTTTACCTCCCTCGCTGTCTGCTCCCATCCTCTCCTCCGTCTCTGCAGTTCATCCATCTTTCTCTCTTCTGTGCGCCGCTCGCATCTCTTTGACAGCCTTCCCATCACGAGCTGGCTCCATCCAGGGACCTGGAAGGAATTAAAAGTGAGAGACGTCGAGTCAAATGGACATCCAGGAACTTAAGGAACGACACCTCGACAAAATATAGGACCAATTAGATTTGGGTTTATTCTGTGTTTATCCTTTAACCATGTGCTTGTGTTTATTTGATTTTATTCAAGGGCCCAGCAGCTTAATTATGCACAGCACCATTTTAAAACAACTTAGAAGAATAAAACTGGGATTACTTTGACCTAAAACAAATGAAAACCAACTAATAAAAATGCTCATGGAGCCTCAGCAGCAGCGTTTCTGTATTTTTATTTAGTTTAATTTCTGGTCATTGATTAAAACAAACGTCCTGCTCAGTGATTTCAGTGCAGTCTCGTGTTGCGCCGGCCTCCTGTGCTCGTCCCGCAGTTTGACTCTAAAAGATTTTCTGTCTAACGTGACGTGGAGTTCTGTTCAAAAGTCATGAAGAAACAATATCTTACCTGTCGTAGACAGCTCTACGTCTCGCAGGATGGACAAGCTAATGGCTAGTCCTCATCTTTCCTCGCTTTTTAGCAGTGAGCACTTCTGGAAATCCACACTTTGATCAACAACAAAGGTTAAATCGTGCCATCTGGACCAGTTTCTTTAAGTGACGAACATTTCGTCCCTCATCCAGAGGACTTCCTCAGTCTACATCCTGCCACCACAGCTGTCCCATAGGTCACAGCTGTGTTTCAAGCCAACCTCATGTTGGAATCTCAGAAGTAGACTTTCAACAATGGACGAAGGACTGAACACAGAACAAAGACTGAGGAAGTCCTCTGGATGGGGGACGAAACGTTTCTCACTTAAAGAAACTGGTCCAGTTGACACGAGTTAACCTTTTGGGTTGTTCTCTACCTGATGATTGAGCTTACAAACTTTTCACACTTTATCAGTTTATTTCAAACCATAAAATAAATAGTATACAGTACATTCAACATGTTTTTTTATAATTCAATCAGTAACAACACAAGATAAAAATATTTCACTGAAAGTAATCTAGTGTATTAAAGGAAGAAGAAAGAAGTATAAACTTTTGTGATCTCACCCGTCCTCTCAGATATTTATAATTCTTTAACAGCTGACTTTTTGCAGTAAACAAGAAACACACACACACACACACACACACACCCACCCCCACACACATAAATATATATA
>JARVGS010000472.1:5709216-5720369 GCA_031762315.1 Hypsolebias antenori | reverse complement strand
AGAATGATTATGTTTAATTTGATAGTTTGAATTGATTTTGTTTAAAAGGGAGCAGATATAATAAGAATTTTTCTTCTGCTTCCTTTCATTTTATATTTGTCTTTTTTAATTTTCTGAAATTGTATTTGTGTTTTTATTGGAAATCGATGAAATGAATAAATTAAAAAAAAAAAAAAAAAGAACTCAAGTTCTTAGTTTGAGTCTTGTTGGGGCTCTTCTGTGTGTCTGACCTCAGTGTGACTGGGAGACTGGATGTTTGGTTGTCTCTTTGCCTGTGTCTCTGTGATGGACTGGAGACCTGTTCAGGGTGTCCCCGGGGTCTTTCTCCCATTTCCCCCTCTACTCTGGGGGATACAAATAGCTTGTAGATGCACCACTCACAGACATCATGGTGCACATGATTCTGAGCTTTAACCCCTTGAGAAGGTTGCTAAGCTTAGAATTTTTTGTTATTTTCAGTTCAAATCTACATCCATGGAAATGTTGCTTAAATTTAAAAACACATAATTAATGGTGATTTTTTAAAGGTGGCGCTCCTTGATGACAAGTACTGTTTTTAAAACATGCCCCCCGGGTGACTCACGTGGTCCCTGCAGGTGACCAGGTGCCCGTTGGTGACCCCTTCTCTAATTTATCTACTGTCTGTTTTATTCTAAATAATTCTGCTCCCATCCTAGAAGAACCATTATAACAGTAATAACACGCTTTTAATAATGATTTGTGGCTGAGCACAGCACTTTAAATGATGCTAAAGGATCCAGTAATTTTGAAACAAATAAACAGTTTTATTTGGAAGAAATAAGTTTACCACTAGTGTCTCAGAGCTTTAAATGCTGATTAATATATTTTAGAAAGTACAAGTGTATGGGTCACAAATGGTGACAGATGTAGCAAATACTCTTGTGGATTAGTTTGGATGTGGTAATATCAGCGCAGGGTGGAGCAATGAAAATAGCTTTTCTTGCATTTAAATTGTATCACAAACAATAGTAGTTATAGTAGTAAACAGTAGTACACAGTAGTAGTACAAGTAGTTATAAAAATAGTATGTGCTGTGTAATTTCACAATTATTTATAGCTTAGCCAAGTTAGCAGTTAGCTGCTGAATAGCTAACTGAGTCAAACTAATGTATGAATTTTGCTACCAAGTTGCTTTAATACGATGAAACGTTATGGATTATAGAAGACCAGAGGTTGCTGTTACAGTAGCCCCTCGCTACTTGGCAGTTTGCTTTTCATGGATTCGCTCACGGTTTGTCAAAGTAAGACTGGACATGACACACAATTGGCTGACTGACGGATGAGCCGCATGATCGGCATGGACTTTTTATTCAAAATTCTTTAAAATTATTTAGCACCTGCTGCACCTGTGCGCAGCCCACAGCTGCAGGAGAAGCTTCCTCCTGCAGCGTGTCAGAAGTGGGCGTGGCCGAGAGCGCTGGCAGAGAGTAGCCAGAGGCAGAGCGAGCGGAAATCATGACGTTCTGTGCTCGTTTAGAGTTTAGAAATTTGTTAGGGACATTAAAAGAGTGTGGGAAGGGTTTAAAACATCTTAATATATACATGTATATAAATACCAAAATAAACTACTCCTTACTACTTGCTTACTACTACTACTTGTGTACATAATTTTGTTCCATGTCATGTACCACATGAGATGGAAATGACAAGGTTTACTTGAACTTGAACTACTGTTTGCCTCCTTTGCAGTTTTTCACATGTCGCGGGGGTGGGGTGGTGGTAGGCATAGTCCCAAACCCCCGTGATAAACGAGGGACTACTCTATTCTGATTATTCATTTGTTCAAGTCTACATGCAAGAATAAACTTGTAACACAGCCAATCCAGAAAACACAACTAAACCAGAGCAATTTGAGCATTTTCTATGCTCATGCTAACTCTAAGTGTTCTCAAATTAGTTGCTTTCTTGTATTGAACAACTTTCACGTTTTCCTCAAGGTTACTGAACCATAATAAATAAATAAATAATTTTAGATGTTGACATTAGCCGAATAGAGTCAGCTAATAAACGTTACTACATTATGGATCTAAACTATCAAACTTCGCACTTGCTTTAAACAGCAAAATTATTCAAGTACGAAAACTTTTAAAGGCAATTTGAGAGAAAACAAAATCACTATTGAAGCTCTTCAGAAATATCTCTTAGTATAGTTTAATATTATTCTTAAAAGACATGCATCTGTTTGGACTTTAGTGTCTAGGAAACATTTACCTGACAGATTAAAGACAGCTTGCTTCTAAGATCATTTTCACAAGTGCTTTGTGAATAAGGTTATAATGAGGATATATATATGTATATAAAAAAAGTTAATAACTGAAAACCTTTTAAACAAGCCATCAGCTACAAAGAACCGTCGCGGAGATGTCCAGGTGATTTAATCGTGATTAAATGTAAGTTTAGATTAAAAGTTTTACATGGTATAACTTTAAAAACAATAAGATTCTTACTAAATGTTGAATTTTCGTAAATCACACCGTACATAATTTAAAACACATAAAATGCTGCACTACTGCATTATTCACTTCATAAATACTCATCTAGAAAATACAGAAACAACATGTGAAAAACGAAGTCCACCTGTTCATGAAAACAGCCAGCCTGCTGCTAATTAAATGAACTTGATTAACTGATCGCCAAATATAATGATCAGATCATATGATGATATTTCCCTAAATGCCAAATCCCTTTTAGAGCCAAAAAGAACATCAGTACAGATCTGAGAGAAACTGCTGCAGCCCATCAATCTGGCAAAGAATATGAGGCTGTTTCCAAACAACATGGAGTCAAAACAAAAGACCCTGTGTTTTAATTAAATTAAATTCAGTTGGTTTATATAGCGCCAGGTCACAAGAGAAGTCATCTGAGGGAACTGTACAAAAATATTCTCATTAAAAAAAAAGCCTATTAGTAAAGTTCTCTATCTAAGGAAGCAGCAGACATGTTGAATCTTCACTTCATCAGTCTCCCATCCTGAGCAAGCACAAAGGAGACAGTGGAAAGAAAAACTACCTTTTAACTGGAAGGAACATTCAGCAGAACCAGGCTCATCTGCGTTGCCTGGCAAACTATTAGCACAACACCTGCCGCGATCTGATGGTGGTAGAACCCAAAGTGCAGATAGACCACGGAGACTCGGAGAATGAAGTAATTAATTTATAAAGAAAACAAAACAAACGTTGACGGGGCAGCAAACCTACACAAATGATGGGGATATGGAGAGAAGACAAGAACATGAGGCTTGACAGGAAAATGTCCAGACCACATGGGAACACAGAGATGCGGAATATAAAGGGATGCTACGCTAACAAGGAAATATTTCGAAACACCTGGGAGAGGACAATGAGGGACAGGTGCAGGAGGCGTGTGCAACATGAGGGAGTGCAGAAAAACAAAAGGGGTCACAAGACACAGAACAGACAGATCCTCACAATCACATACTAACTTTCAGCATGGTGATGGAAGGCTGATGATTTGGGCACCTTGCAGTCGTTGAGTCAGCCATAAACTCCTTTGTATACCGAAGCACTCAAAGCTCGGCTGACGTGAGACCATCTGTCCAACAGCTGAAACTGAGTCATGTCAACAGAACCAAACTGAACGGCTGCGATCGCTAGCCCTGATCCTCATGATCCACTGTTTTAGACGTTTCCCTGCTTCAACACACCTGGCTGATATGAATGAGTCACTAACACTCTTCTTCTAAACTCGACGGCATTCTGAGTGAGTAACTCAGTTATCTGAATCAAGTGGTGAAGCAGGGAAACAGATAAAACCATGAGGGACAGTGGGCAGAGAGGACCAGGGTTGGGGACCACTGTGAACTTTGAATGTTGTAAATAGTAAAATGGACTGTATGTATACATATATACTGTATTTATATATATATAACACCTATCTACTCAAGATACTCAAAGCTCGTTACAACACAATCTGTGCCTCATTTACCTCCACACACATCCATACAGCACTCTACTACATCTCTACTAAGATAATCTGAACCTGTAGAGACTAATAAGAGTTTTGTCACATTCATACACTGATGGGACACATCAGAGGCAATGAGAGGTTCAGTGTCTTGCCCAGGAACACCTCATCATGTGACTTCTGGTGGAATCGAACCTCCAACTCTCCTATTGGAGGACAACAGCTCTAACCACTCAGCCACAGCCACCCCCAGCTGAGATAAATTATTGATTATAGGTGTGATTGATGAATTGCCTGGTGTTTGATGAGGGAAACAAAAATTAAGCCATTTATATTAAAGTTAGACCTTTTATTATCCACAACAGATATTTGTCCCATAATGTTTACAGAAATAAATTGACCACTTGTTTTACTTTTTCTTTGGGTTCACAAAATAAAGCATTTAGTTTTGTTGGAGTCTGCTCTATCCTTTTTAGATTTTTTTTCTAAAAAGGGGAGTTTCTACTTGTCCATGCATGATTTTAGAAAAAAAATATATAAAAAAATAATCCTCACCATAAACTAAAACAGATTACACTTTACAAATTAAAAAAAATTGTCTATTTAGCACAAGTCTGTTTATTGTACTCAGTAACTGTTATGGATTTTTTAATATGTGAATAAACAAAGATAGCTGCAACTGTAAATCCTTACCTCTTGTTTGTGATTCTATTTGTCTGTAAAGCCTGAAGTCTGAGCAGCTTAGGTCAGTAAATTACATAATCCATGATTGTCCCTCATGTTTGACGGCAAACTTCCATTGTTGGTTTGTTGTGATGTGAATCCAGTTTTAACAGGGACATTTTACACTAAAACTGTCAAAGTAGTTGTCTTATGCTTGACTATCATCACTGGTGTCAGAAGCATTTGTAATGTGTGTGGGGGGGGGGGGGGGGGCGCAGCACAATGAGGGGAGAGGTCTAGGAGTCCTCCCCCAGAATATGTCGAATAAAGTAGATGCCATTTATTGCATTCTAGTGTATTTTAACAGGTTGTTGAATGTCTATGTTTACCTCCATATGTAAACACTTGATTCAATATCTATTTCAGAAAGTATGGAACGACAAGAAGTAGCCTGACCAACAGTTCTCCTTTTGTGAATAGAGCACGCTCCACTTCTCTCAAGCATTCTAACTCTCCCACCACCCCGGTCAACAATTGCCAGCACTAACATAGCGCTAAGCTAGCATACAACACAGAAGTGTCTCCCCCTCGTCCCCCCCACCCCGTTGACGAAAACCCTGAAGAGATGAGCACCCTGCCAAGCGAAGTGACCTCGGAGAAACACTGCATGTGGTGAGTTGTTGTAGGTAACCAGGAAAATTTGGAGTGGACTTTTAGTGGTTTCTGTACTCTCCTATTAATCAAGTGGAATGGATTAGTTAACAAAGAACTAGAAACAGTGCTGGGTAAACTAATATTTTATGGTCAATGTATGGGGGTCCGAACAAATATTTTTTAAATGTGAAAGGGGACACGTACCCTTCATATATAACTGATGCGATGCCTATTGGTTGTACAAATGGTCAAAAAGACATTCCATTGTTAAAAAAAGTTTGTCGCTACAACTGAATGAATAGTTTGGTGAAGTCTTCAAGGTGCCTCTGCTGGGACCTTAGTGTAGCACTAAAACTGATAAAACATAATGATTTTAAAAAACGTTTAAATGGTAACAAAATTTCTGGCCTGGTCTTGGGTACCCGACTGCCCCTCTTCATATCTCCAGTGTACTCTAATGAACTTGCCTCTTGTCCCCTGTCTAACAATACTTTACTTTTTTGTTGAAGCTCATCCTGCTCTCTAAGGCATTTGCATGGCTACTCTTTGAACACACCTATGCTTGTCCCTGCTGCCCTCCATCTTTAAAAACAAGGTCCCAGCATCATACTCGATGAGGTTTGATGGCAGGTTATGCATAGAGATTTGCTGTGAGGTGCAATGTGCTAGTGAGTCACAGTTTGGACTCAAACTTCTGAACTCCATCTCTAATGCAGTGCAATGGTCTCATCTTAGCTTTTGTTTTCTAACCGTATACAAAGTACTAAATGCACATAGCTGTACATAATACACAGTAGATGCATGTGGTGTAAATTGCAGTCTTGGTGACATCACTGTCTAGAGCTTCTAAAATTACTCCTGAAGACAGAGCTTTCAGTTATCAGGCTCCTCTCTTGTGGAACCAGCTTAGTCTTTGGCCATGAGGCCGACACCCTGTCTGTTTTTAAGACTAGGCTTAAAACCTTCCTTTCTGATAACTTCTGACCAGAGTAAGCTCAGGTCATCCTGACCTACCCCTTAAATTATGGTGCTATAGGCTGAAGATGGTGAGGAATATTCTGACCACATTTCCTCACTCTGGTGCTGCTGTCTTTACACTAGAGCTCTCATTTCTAACCCAAATCCAGAGCCCGGCCCCGCACAACCCAGATTCAGACTGGGCCGGGTCATAATAATGTGCTTAATATGTGGGCCGGGTCGGTGTTGAGCTTTAGATTGCGTTAGCAGACACGTGTGGCCGACGATCCAATTACAGCATATGCCAGCATAGCTTGCCATACGATCACCAGCCATTTGACCGTGCACTGACCGCCCTTGAAAAAGGTAAAAAAAAAATCAGTTAAGCTTCAGATGGACTACTGCCAGTGATCCATCGCCCAAATGGTTGTTTATTCAGCCATGGCACTTAGCAGACGCGTCTGGCTGACCACCCAAATAGGTGAGATCACAAAATATTCAACATGTCAGGGTAAGGTCCAATGCCGGCAAAAGCAGGGGAAGCATTTAATGTGCTTTGAGGGCTCCTCAGTTCTGATCTTCTGCCCCCTTTACTCAGCCACACACATCAGCCGACCGTTAATAATAGTCGGTGGTATATAAGCAGTCAAAGCTTAATTAAAAATGTTGGGGGTGGGTTGGGTTTGGACTATTACTGTTGATTCGTCGGATCAGGTGGGGTTCGGAAATTATGGCTACGGGCTGGGGCCGGGTCGGATATTTTGGATCCGAGTGCAACTCAACTTTACACTCCCTACTCTTTGTGTTTGTATTAAAGTTATGGCTGTCAAGAACTTTGGACTCTCATTTTGTTGTATAGAGTCTACACCTGTAATAAAATGTGTGTGGCTATACCCCTTTCCTGTCCTCATTACCCCCAACCATCAAGGCAGATGGCTGCTCATCTTGGTTCTGCTAAAGATTTGTTCCCGTCATAAGAGGGTCATTCCTCACCACTGTCGCCCATTGCTCTGCACTTACTCTACTCAGGATGGGCTCTGCACTGAAGTGAAGGTTTGATTTGCAATATGATTGCCTAAATAGGCAACGTCTTATTAAGTGCAGTTTTGTAATACACTAAATCTAGCTCTATTGTATCATAACTAAACTGCAATGGGATTAAAATATCCACCTGTTTACTGTTCTTTTCTTAAGATGACGCTTGTTGAGAATTGACCCTGGAGAAATAAAATGAACTTAAATAAATATTTTTCAAAATATTTTCTTGCTATTCTTATCCTTTTCCACACTGTCTTAAACAGACGATTGGTGTCCCTCCTTATCTTTCCTCCATGTTCCTCTGCTGAGGCTGGACACATAGGAGTAAGGACCCTACTGTAGCTAACAGATGGTATCAGAACATGGCTTACATAGCAGCACACACACATACACACATGCACAGAGACAAGTATCAGACAAGTAATGCATGTATTCAGTCAGTGGTTAATCAACTTCAACTAATCTTTATACCTCTCTCTCTCTCTCTCTCTCTCTCTCTCTCTCTATCTATCTATATATATATATATATTTTTTTTTTCAATTAAGCATTTAGTAAAAGTCATGTTATTGGTGCAAGCTTTAAATTTCACCCTTGTTGTGCAGAGCTAGTCCACCCACATGGTGCACACTCCTGAACACCTGTCATACACACATATAATTACCATTATCTTAATCAGAGTTATTCTTGCCTGTAGCACACTACTTATACCTGTATATAGAGATTTATTTCTGTGCAAAGGATTCAAAAAAATAATACCGCAATGAAGAGAGAAGCTGCAACTAAAGGAGTGAATAATGATGTAAAGACCGTAACTGAGAAAAGAAAGACAAGGAGTCTCCCACACATTCAGACGAGGTCCACTCACACACTCACCGTGTCGTGGCTGCATCCAAACACTCGTAGCACGGACGAGGCCAGCTGTGAGAGGAAGCGGTGGGACATCTTGTTGTGTGTGTGTGTGTGTGTGAGTGTGTGTGATGTCAGTGTGGCTGTGATGACTGAGGAGCTACATTCTCATCACAGTGCAGCTGGAAGCTGGTGGTGGTCAGTATGAGACTGAAATCTGTGGTGATTCAGGGCTGTCCTACCTTCCCTTCGCAGGGCACCTCCCCCTTCCTGGTTGCCGTGGCATCGTAAGGCGGCGCTTCATGGAGAGGGCAGCTTGATTGGCTTGACGTGCGAGAGGAGCTGGCAGAACCTGTTGGGAGGAACATGATTGGCTCATTACAAGCTGTCTTTATATACTTTCATCAATCAGCAGATAAAGTTTATTCATCTCGCTATCTGACCTCCCCCCTCCTCCTCCTCCACCTGGATTCTGGTCAGTCATTGCTTTGACAAACAACCAATCAAAATCTCGCCTTTAAAAATACAACAATATTCTGAACCAATTGCACCCTTCTACACTTCCTCCCACATCCCCTGCCTTGGCCATCTGTGTACCCAACAAGCCAAGATCTCTCTCTCTGTGTAGAAGTGACATTTTTTTCAAAGGCCAGACATTTAAGACGCTTGTTTTCTAACCAAGAACTACGGTATTTGCTTTCTATCCTTTTGTCCCATCCCTCTGTTACCAGCTTTATAACAATTCCAGGCTTGTTCACTGTGATTCTCAATAAAGTTTAAGGTCTATAATAGTCGGAGGGTCGAGACTCGAGCTCCTTCGTCTTGCCTGCAGGTTGGTCCACAGACTTCGACTGCTCCAGTAAATGCTCCTTGGCTTTGGCAGATTGAGACAAGACAGTGGCCAGAAGCTGCAAACAAACACATATTTATTAGCACCGACACTGACTGACGTAAATATTCAGTTAGCAATCTCATGTAAGCAACATCATTAAGGAATGCAAGATCACGGTGTAAGTCTTTTTGTGTTAATTCAAAAACACAAGTAACTGATATTGTGGCTACAAGCACATGCATTCATTTACCCCAATTTTGTTGAATTTGTGTTAATTCTCAACTACAACTAAGTGACAGACTGATAAAGTCATTAATGGTAAATGGTCAATGGACTGTACTTATATAGCATCTTTCTATCTTATCAAGATACTCAAAGCTCTTTACAACACAATCTGTGCCTCATTTACTCATTCAAACAGCACTCTACTACAAAGATCTTCACAAAGATTAATCAGAGCTTCAACACATTCATACACTGATGGGACACACATCGGAGGCAATGAGGAGTTCAGTGTCTTGCCCAGGGACACTTCAGCATGTGACTGCTAGTAAAATCGAACCCCCAACTCTTCCATTAGAGGACGACTGCTCTAACCACTCAGCCACAGCCGCCCTTGTACTTTACTGAACTTTGATCCAAATTCTCAATCTCTGTAAGACTTCTTTATAGATAAAATGGCCTGATGTTTCTTGCAATCAGTTTTGAATAAAAACCATAGGAATGAAAAAGACAAAAACAAAACATACATTGATGCATTATCACAAACTACTTCCTGACGTGCATCTTCTTCTGATAGTCCTTTGACGTTTAAAGTTTAAATGTGGGAGTTTAAAGTTTATGTAACATCTTTTCTCCTGGGCAATCATTTTGACTAAACTATTTTTGAACACACTTGCAGACCTGCACTGGACCAACTCATTTTAGTAAAGCACGACTCCACCAGTGCCACCTCCTCCGGGCTGACTCACTGAACAAACACCAACAGGCACATGTTGGATTTGATGAAAATTATGTTCAAAAGTCCATTCAACTTGGAGATTTGCAGAAACAGAACATGCACCTCAGTGGCATTCTCACACTAAAGGCTCACTGGGTTGCGACTTGTCAGTGAACTGTATTCACAAGGGAGACTCCTGAATGGCTCCAGAACTTTCTTGCAAAGTTCATGATAATTCTAAACATCCTCACGTGAGTGGCAGAGGCGAGCAAACCTATTTTTTAAATTTTGAACATGTTCAGAAAATTAGTGTGATAACTTTTCTCTTGAAATAGTCAAAATTGTTGTGGCCATCCCCAACATGTGTGAAGAAAGCCAGGACTGTATTTTGAATGACCTGTTTCTTGTCTTTCTAATGTCTGCATAAAAGCTATTCTGATAGCTTATTGCTACCTGTCATTAAGTTAATGTAAATTTTGAGAATGTGTTGTAGAAAAACCTGCTTTGGACTTGTCAATAATAATGCATGCTTAGATTGTGATGAAAATGCGGAAAACTGTTAAGAGATTATAATAATAACAAGCTAACAGGTGCAGGGAAGTTTAGTGCCAATTTAAAGCTTGATTAATTATCTTTTGTTTCTAAAAATAATGTACAAAAAGTATATGAGAACTGGAGCTTGGAACAATGGAACTAGATGTATTGATCATAAGATTTACTTTATCTTTTAAAAAGTGTGAATGTTCTGACACATCTGGCACATGGTGTCCACTTAATGGACACTATGACATTAGTCTAGTAGTAGTAGTGGGCTTACATTTCATAGTGTCCAATTAGTGGACTATGGAAAGAATGAGATCAGCATGGGCAATGTAATGTGTATGAATGTGTTGGGCCAATATTCTACTGTGAAATCTTTTGGTGTTGCTATTCATCTGGTCATACCATGTTCTTCAAAAATCCAGCCAATCAAGTACACTCTTTTAAGATAAACAATATTATCTGGCCACAGGATTTCTTTTCTACATGGTGAACAACACAGCTATTCATCTTTTACTTTCCAACCAAATGCAGGTAGTCCTCGATTTACGTTCGAGTTCCGTTCCTACGGGCTGAACTTAACTCGATTGAACTTAAGTCGGAACTCATTACACGTGGCGAACGTAAGTCCAGATTTTGGCCGTAAGTCGAAAAAAGAACGGTAAACGGCTTTTTAAACACTTTTTTTTTTCAACGTAACACAACACCAGCGTACATTCTGTACCTTAAACATGTAC
>JARVGS010000472.1:5638878-5648914 GCA_031762315.1 Hypsolebias antenori | reverse complement strand
AGAGGCACGTTCTGCTCGATCAGCTCTGACAGCCTTTAATCTGCTTCTCCATCTTCTTCATCTCCTCCTTCCTGCTTTCTCATCTTTCCCTCCTCCTACTCTCTTTCATTTCCCCTCTCATGTTTCACTGTGGCAGAGTGACAAAATAACCTGGCTTTTCTGTGTGTTTAACTGCAGCCCAACATAACTCAGCTGGGATATTTTAACTTGAAGCTTTCTGTTTATTGTTCACGTCTCCATGGCAACAGTGCCGTAATGGATTTTTAGCAAAACAGAACCAAAAATATTTCCATGTTGGGATGAGATTATTATACCTTTAGGGAAACAAAAATGGAGCACAATGTGGATCTGTAGTCATATCATGAAGGACAATTCAACTAATAGTGCTTGGAAATGCGTGCGTGTGATGAACGTGCACCTGATGATGTCTATGTGTCCGTTCTTGGCAGCCAGGTGGAGCGGAGACGTCCCATTCGGGTCGGCTGTGTCTCCCTTTTTAGGTTCCAGCAAAGCAGCACACATGTTGCTCGAAAGCAGCAACTGGACCACCTGCACACACGAGGAGAACATCAGCAACACTGACACATCAACTTGTTGACGTTGATTTCAGCAAAGCTCTTACCCCAACTCTGCCAAATTCACATGCCAGGTCCAGAGGAGTTTTCCCAGCATTGTCTATGATACACGGGTTGGACTGGTGCTGCAGCAGCATCTCAGACTGGAGTCAAGAAACAGGAAGCAAACATAAAAAACATCAGAAACAGACAAACATGTGAGGATGACACAGGTAACTGACATATAAATCCACTTCCTGTCAGTTTTATATCTAAAAATAACATCAGTATTAAAAAACACACATTTCCAGTTTAACGGCTGTTGTATAATTTGTTTATTGTTCTTGTATTGTAAGAACTAAATGGAGGCCCCTTCTCCTGATTTTATCAATGAACGAGCTAGTTACAACTAAAGATAAAATCAAAGGTGGCTGTCAGTGAATCTGGTTAGTATCAGCTGAATAGGATTCTCTTGAGAACAGATTTTTATTTTCTTGTGATCAGTTTTTGCCCATTAAACATTGAAAATAAACATCAAAGTTCATGCTCAGTAATCCAGGTATAAAAATCCAACAAGGTTCAGTCAGGTCATCTGGACGGTTTCTTTTGTTTTTGTGTGTGTGTTGAGATGTTTTTCCCTTCATCCAAAGGACTTCTCCAGTCTGAGGAGCCCCAAACAAACTCAGTTCCACAAGCAGCACGCTCCCATAGTGAACCAACCAGTTTGATGGTGATAAGATGGTTTCTGGGGCCCGCCCTCTCCCCCGTCAACTCCTCTCAGGCAGCCATAATCAAAGTCGTTCAAAACACCAAAGTTCATGCTTCAATATATGCCTCAGAAGAGTTGATGGGGGAGAGGGCGGGCCCCAGAAACCATCTTAACATCAGCAAATTGGTTGGTCCACTAAGGGAGTGTGCTGCTTGTGGGACTGAGTTTGTTTGTCACTCCTCAGACTGATGATGTCCTTTGGATGAAGGATGAAATGCCTCAACAAAAAAAGAAACCGTCCAGATGACCTGACTGAACGTTGTTCCATTCAAATTAAACTAAATAGGGCAAAGTTTAGATTTCATTCCTGTTTTTTTACGGGTTGACACTGTCGTTTGTCAAAAATAAATTACTATGTGGACACAATTTATAAACAGTGTTCTAATATATAAATAGGGGAGTGGTGGCACAGAGGTTAGAGAAGGTGGGCCTGTGATTGGAAGGTCGCCAGTTTGACTCCCTGGACCAACAACATTCAAATGTGGATGGGAAAGGTGATGCACCCACACCTGTCTCCACCCTCATTTGCTCCACTCTAAAATAAAGGTTGAATGAAAAGTCCTTGAAAAAGGTCCTTAACCCTCACCATCTGTTCCCCTGGGTGCCCTAGATGGCAGCTCTCTGCTCTACACAGAGGGCTGTGGTAGCTCTGTGATCTGTGGTTGTATCAGGAAGACATCTGACGTAAAAACAGTCACCAAGTCAGAATCAGAATCAGCTTTATTGTCATAGCATCGAAGCAAAACAAAATTGCATTTTCAGTACAGCCCGCTCAAGAGAACAACATAAACAACATAAACGACAACTAACATGGGGAGACGGAGGGGACAGAGCCCACCACCTCGAGAGGTGCAGCCTTATTTTCAGATAAGGAAAAACAAACACAAGGTGGAGGATAGGCATACAAAAATCAAATCTTGCATTGTGTCCTATGGAACACAGTATGAGAGTTGCAAGAAAAAAATGACCTCAGTGCAATATCAAAAGCACATAAATAGACATAATAGATATGCGTGTTGTGTGGGTAGGGGTGGAGGTCCCAGCATGGCCACAAGGTGAGTGACGCAGACCCTTGGCACCTTCACATCTCCTAGTTTGTTGTACCATGGGAGGCAATGAGGAAGGCTGGCTAAGGCATGAGTTTGAGGGGAAGTTGTAGCACAGCACAGTCCAGAGCCCAGAGCCATAGTCCTGATAAGAGGTGTTTGTTAATCAGCCAGCTCGGTTGAGCTCTGACACTGCAGGGAAGGGGCTGAGGAGGGTATCAGGGCATCTTGTTTCCATAACATCCAAGAAGAAATTATGCTAGTCAGCCTTCCAAGTCCGGTACCAGATTCAGATTTCAACATTGTTTTGGGCCAGGCCAAGTTCTTTAATTTTTGTATCTGCCTTTTACAGTCTCGCTAGTACATCTCATGGTGACTCCAAACAGCCAAATTGTGATTTAAGTCAAAGTTGGCCTTACAACTTCTCCAAGATCTATTCCTTCCAACCGTCCATGAACTCTGCCACAAAGTTCCACAGTCCTGCCTGCTCAGCTCTGATACAGGTCCACAGATAGTTCTCACACGGTCTGACTGTTGTCAAGCCCGGCACACACATTCCAAACAGCATGAACAGCTGCTGACGTTTCCGAATTTGTTGACAATCCAGATTTCCACCAACTCCAAAAGCAGAATCCAATTATCATGAATCCCATTATGTTTCTAACATAAGTCTTCGTGTGAGTTAGTTCACTGTGGCGACCTACGAAGAAGGGAGCAGCCGAAAGAAGGAAAATAACTTCTAATATAAATAAACACAATAGTAGAATGTTTTTGTCTCTAGTCTTTTTATTTTCTTTAACAAGTGCCAGAGTGACTGGCTAAAAGTTGCTGAAATCTTCACCCAGCTCAGTACTGAGAGTTAATGACATGACAAAATCATGAATAGCACTTTCCCAGGTTTACTGACTGCTCAGAGTTTCACACTAAAACTCACATTCAGCCATTTACTTGATGGGGTGGAAGAGTTTCACCAGCTTTGTTTTTATAGCTAACGTTCACCACAGTGCCTTCTTTACTTTTCATTCCAAGTTAAATCTTTCATTTTTCAATCTGTGAGTTGTTTAATCTTGTGTCATTTGTATTTATTTGTCTTTGCACAGTGACCGTGCTGCACATTAGGTCCTGGTCTATTACCTTGAGTAAATCATGTTTATTTAATCATGTTGAAGTGTTGGTCCTTCGTCTGTGAAGCCTGCGAACGCTCGGCCCCACTCTTCACTCCTCAGGGGCGTGTTCGCTGTTGTACACAATCTGTTATATTTCATTGTGGTTGTTCTGTCATTAAAAATGCAGTTTGCTCTATGTTTTCTATGTTAAAGCAAAAAGTCAAAATCCTTATAAATTTCTCAGTTCCTTTTCTTGTTTTAAGATATATTTGTTGATGTTTATGTTGTCTCCATTTTTTAACGATATGAATGAGATACAGTTTCAGTAACATTGACAGTGTCTGTGATCAAGGCTAATTACTGAGATTACTCAAAGAGGATAAGTCTGAATGTAAGAGATTACTGTCACAAAGTGGCATAAAGCATCAGCTTATGTCAACCTATAAAAAAGTGGCAAACATGCTGGTGGAAGTTCCATAAGTTAACTGTAAGTTCTGCACAAGTTATCAGTACGCTGATATACGCATGTATGCCCAAGACAACCTAAAGGTTTGTGCATGCACAAAATTATTTGCGTACGTCAACATGTTGCTGATAAGCTAGACATAAGTTAAGGGGAGGCAACAAGTAAGTTATGCTGAAGTTCACACGCGTCGCATTTAAGTTGACGTGTCGGAAAGCAGCTGAACAATTGTGAAGCAAATGAGTAATTTATTTATAACCAGTGAACAACTTACTTCTAACATCTCTGTAATGTACACCAAACATTTCCACAACATTAGGGTTACAAGTTATAACAAGTTACATATCTGCTAGAAACAAGTTACAGATAAGTAACTCATGTTAAACATAGATTATATATTGGTTCAACTGAGTTGAACCAATATATAATCTCGGGATTTTATTTTAAGGCCTCTTTTGGATGTAGACATACAGTATTGCTAATGAGTTGAATCAACTCATTAGCAATACTGTATGTCTACATCCAAAAGAGGCTTCCAGATGATTTTTTTTTTTTTTTCATTTTCAATATGCCAGCATATTGGACACCATTTTCCTATGTCGGCAAAAATTATCTAAAATAGTATAGTGTGACAGGATCTTTAGCAAGGAAAGGCAGGGAAATGATAGACGTATTTTTATTGTCCCCAAGGGGAAATTTGTCTTGGACATTGTATGCTAAACAAACCTTCTTCCATAATTAAATACATTACAAACAATAAAATCATGTGAGCACCACAATAAAAAAATACAACACCTATTGCTCAATAAAAACACATATTGCACATTCCCACATACATTCCAGCAAGTAACCAAAACAACAAATCAGACCAGAGCATCAGTAGCTGGGTTAGCAGGTTTTCATCTAGATTATCTTATTTATGTTTTGAGCGTTTTGAATTGAGATTTTGTAGGAAGGTTATGAACAATTAATATCTTACCTGCTGACAGCTCTATGATCATCATCAGTTTGGAGAGAACACATTTATTTCTGACAGGAGCTAACAGCTACATAGTGTTGCCAACTTTCAGCAGTAGAAATGGGAACACTGAGTGGACAGGGTGGCACCAGGGACAGGGCATACTTTGTCTGGATAATATTTAATTGTGAGATTCTTAAAATGATGTGATGAAGTAAAATGAAACTACAATTTTCTAAACATATAAAGCATGTTTTTTTTAAGAGTTTAAAATAAAATAATAGCTACTTGCTACCTTTAGCTAATGATTTGCTCCTTTTAAATATCTTTTTGCTCCTGTTAGCTCCACTTTTGCCACATTTAGCTCTTTTCTACATTTAGCTAGCATTTTGTTTTTTGGATCTTTTTAGTATTTTGCAACATTTGTTAGCCTTTTGCTCTCTTTAGCTTATAGCTATCATTATGGTAAATTTTAGTTGTTGTTTTGGTTCTTTTAGCTAGCTTTGTGCTACTTTAAACAAGCTAGTATTGTAGTACTCGAGACCGGTCCATGCTCCAATGCTGCTGGCCTTGCTGCCCTTCCACTTGGTCTCTTGGACACATAAAACATCTACCTTTCTTCTCTGCATCATGTCAGCCAGCTCTCTACCTTTGCCTGTCATTGACCCCACATTTAGAGTTGCAACCCTCAGTCCTACATTCTTCACCTTCCCCCTCTGTCTCCTGACACGTTAGGTTTTGATATAAAATATTTGTGTAGGTATTGTCTCATATTTTACACTGTGCTTTGATATTTTTGTAAGCAGGACTCTCATGTGCGTTAGATGTATGTGGAGTGTTGATAAAAAATTAAAAATAAGTTTAATGCTGTCATTTTTTTCTTATTTTTTCCTCCACAGACAATGCAATAGAGGCCATAGATGAGTTTGCATTTCTTGAAGGTAAGCCTTTTAGAGAGACTAAATACAATCTAGTGTGAAATCTTTCATTCAGTTCACTTCAAATATATATTTTGCTCCTAATCTTTTCCGTTTCAATGTGACCAATATTCAGTTCAAGGTTGAATTCTCTTCATGTTACACACAAAATGTTGGTGGTTCTGCAGATGTGCAAACATTTAGTAGATGTCAATTAACACTTTTCACATGCCGTCATGTTGCAGTAATATGTTTTATTTTCTCTGCAGGCACACTTGATTAAAGGCTTTGTACAAGATCACATCTGCAATCATCTAAGAGGCATTTCATTACAGAGTCACTGAAACTTCCTGTTTTTCCCAAACCAAACTCACAGTTCAGTAATGTTTTTTTCCACAACTGGTCTGTAGGATTTCTCCAAACTTTCAATTTGTGTATGATTATATGTACATGGTTTTGTAAATATTTGTTGTACAATAAATACATTTTTGTGTGAAACAATTTTTTTAACCATATTTGAATCTCTGCTTTATTTTTGTCTGGATGTTACAACTTTAAATCAATTTATATTCACTTTTAGTAAAAAATTTTTTATTTGAACAATGTATTTTTTTTTTTTTTTTTTTTTTTTTTTACTTTATTACTCTGAACCCGTGAAAAACGGCACCTCTGTTCTTAATGTCAGCGTCAGGGTATGTTAAGGTGTGTGCTCGCATCACGATATTTAACTGGATTTGATCTCAAGTTTATGGCACATTGCTAAATTTTCGCTCCTTTTTTTTTCCGTGTTGAGTTTCAGGACCCAGTTTAGGTCAAACTTCAGCTGTCAGCCAGATGGTCTCATGTTTAACTCATGTTTGTACAAAAACCTCCCAACTGAATCAAAGGCTGCAAAGTGTCCCAAGTTTGGTTTGACCAGTCATGAAGCTGCGTTTTAAAGTCTAACATCTACACTTTGGTTTAATCTGGTGAAAGGAGTTTGTTTGAAAAAAAATCTGTTTTAATATAACTGAACTTTTAAAACCTATGTTGTGCGGTAACATCAGAATGACAATTTTTTTTTTGTATACGAAGATTCTGGATACTACCCCCCCCCCCCTTTTAATTCAGACAGAAACAATAAAGATGGAATTAGCTTTTCACATACTGTGTGTGCATTTTTTAATTAAACTAACACTAATATAATGAGTTGATAATGATCTGAACTTGTTTTTTAATTATTATTTTGAGAGGGGAGGGCCAGCTTTGTCTAGCTCAGGGGTTCTCAAACCTTTTGGGTTCGGGGACCCCTTAAAGAGGAGAAACATTTTCAGGGACCCCCTCATAACTCTAATGCTTATTAAATATTTTTCTCCAATTTATCTTTAATGCAATGGAAATATTTGTGTAACATAAATACTTGAGACCAGTTCTTTAATAGTGTTAATACAATTTTTATGCCTTTAAATGTTTTTTTTTTTTTTTTTTACTCGACATTTTTTTTATTTCAACTTCAAAAAACTTTAGTTTTGAGGAAATTAACAGGATCAAAAAAACACTTTAAAACTTTTCCTGTTCACATAATGAACATTGCCACACTTCTATTACCACTTCTTCAAATTATTACAGAAAACTTGTACATAAAATTGAACAGGATCAACGGTAGTAGTCAAACCAAGTAACGGGTTAATTTGTAAACCCATCGATGCCAGAACGCAAATAGCAGTTGGGGGGGTCCTCCCCCAGAAATTTTTGAATAACATATGTGATTCCCTGCATTTTGGTGTATTTTAACAGGTTGTTAAACATCTCTGTTAATAAGACTTTTTTTTTTTTTTTTTTGCAGACCCCCAAGCACAGACTCACGGGCCCCCAGGAGTCTGGGGACCCCAGTTTGAGAATCACTGGGATGAGTGAAACCTTAAAATGAAAAGTTCTCCCTTTTCTTCATACTTCATCTTTTGTTTAGTTGTTTATTTTATTACTCAGACTGGTTAATTTAAAAAGTTATAAAATATGGTTTTAATTCTTTTTTTGACCGGCACACTGTGTTCTGCGAGAGCGTGTTGAAACGGAGGGGTTCACATTTCTCATTCAACATCGTGACTCTGAGAAAATCCTCATCCTGCAGGAATGCATCAGCGTCTCCCTGGACCTGAGGTGTGTGTTCTTCCTGGAAGCATTTGTTAAACACATCCAGAGTCTCTTGTTTCAGCGTCTGGGCTCTACTTTTTTTTTCTAGACAAGATTTTTAAAATAAATGCTCATGTTTTTTAAGCTGATTTTCAGGGTTTAGTGTTTCGGGGGATAATGGAGCAGACCTGTGAGAAGCATACGGCTGTTTATTTCCATGGGAGCACCGGTCCACTCCCTGCAGAGGAATGCTTGACTGGCTCAGGGGGAAACAGCACTTTTTTCTAATAAAATATAATCACTTGTGAAAAGACTGGACATTGTTTTAGTTCCACAGTCAGCATAGACATTTTATTAGGGAAATCACATGTGAAAATCTTTGCAGGATTTCCAACAAAAAGCATGAACCACTGAACTGATGATGCTTTGGACTCATTTTCTTTTGTAAGAAAATGTGTATATTGAATACTAAATAAACTTGCATCTTTATTAAGAGTTGCATACATGATCCATGTCCAAATTATAAAGAAACCCACTTGAAGACAAAGATTATTAATGTCAAAAAAGTGTATTCAGCTTGAACACCATCTCAATGATCCAGGTTAAAATGTTGTCATCTGGATGTTTTTTTTGCTGAGACGTTTTGTCCTTCATCCAAATTCAATCCAGTTCATTTATATAGCGCCAAATCACAACAAAGTTGTCTCAGTGCACTTTGCAGGAGCATTCACATACATAGAAAAGCCAATTAGTAAAGTTCTCTATTTAAAGAAGCACATGTAATGGTGTCTCTGAGCAGAACACCCTATCCCCAATTGTTCCCCGGGACGCAGGTTTCTGCAGCCCAGATGTGGAACAAACTGACTGAAAAACTCATTCATCCCTGCAGCAATCATGTTTGTGCATGTATGTATATGTATGTGTATATGTACATACTGACTGTGAAACTAATTGCCCCTAGGGGATAATAAAGATACTTGAACTTGGGCACTTTCAATAGCTGCCCACTGCTTGGGGTGGATGGGTTAAATGCAGAGCCAATTTTGTCGTTCTATGATGACAAGACTATTATTATTATCTGTACGGTTTCTTTTTTTGCTGAGATGTTTCGTCCTGCATCCAAACGGCTTTTTCAATCTGAGGAGACATGAAACAAACTGATTTCCACAAACCGCACACTCCGTAGTGGGAAAAAAATCAGTTTGCTGGTGCTAAGATGGCCTCCGGGACCCGCCCTTTTCCCCATCAACTCCTCTGAGACAATCGTGCCAAAGTGGTTCAAAACACCAAAGTTCTTGTTCAATTATCCAGTAAAATCCAACAATGTTCAATCAGGTCATCTGGATGGTTTCTTTTCTTGCTGAGACGTTTCATCCTTCATTCATTTTGAACCACTTTGGCATGACTGTCTCAGAGGAGTTGACGAGGGAGAGGGCGGGTTCTAGAGGCCATCTTAGCACCAGCAAACTGGAAATTGTTTTTTTCCCATTATGGAGTGTGCTGTTTGTGGAAATCTGTTATGTGTCTCCTCAGATTGAATACGCTTTTTGGATGAAGGACGAAACATCTCAGCAAAAACAGAATCTGTCCAGATAATAATAATAATAATAGTGTTGTCATCAAAGAATAGTGAAATTGGCTCTCTGCATTTGACCCATCCAGCCCCAGGTGGAGCAGTGGGCAGCTATTGAAAGTGCCCGGTGGGGAGCAGTTGGGGATAAGGTGTCCTGCTCAGAGACACCATGACATGTGCAATGACTGATGACCTGACTGAACATTGTTGGATTTATCTTGAACGTTTTCCAAATCCTAACCACACAGTTTTCTTGTCTAAACTTGTCAGAAACGTTTTTTTTCCTTAAGGGAAAAAAAAAAAAATCAAAATGATGTCAATGTTGTGATAAAATACAACTGAACCAATAAATAAATAAATAAAATAACTATTGTGTCAATACCTGTCCCATATAAATCTTACATCTGCATAAATATAATTTTGCCCACAACTGAAGCATCATAAACAGGCTCACCTGATCGTTAAAATATGATTAGTTTTACATTTTTCAGCTTTGCTGGTGGAAGTATGTGTGTGTATGTGTGTGTGTGTGTGTGTG
>JARVGS010000472.1:5617407-5629984 GCA_031762315.1 Hypsolebias antenori | reverse complement strand
ACAATATTATCGTTTATCGCAATAACTTCTGAGACAATTAATCGCCCAGCTAAATTTGTTATCGTGACAGGCC
The DNA here is from genome assembly GCA_031762315.1 of Hypsolebias antenori. Lineage (NCBI taxonomy): Eukaryota > Metazoa > Chordata > Actinopteri > Cyprinodontiformes > Rivulidae > Hypsolebias > Hypsolebias antenori. The sequence continues at coordinate 5,629,911 of JARVGS010000472.1, read as the reverse complement.
TAATGGTGGCTCAGCTGGTAGAGCTGTTGCCCCTCAGTAAGAAGGTTGCCGGATTGAATCCCGGCCGGGGGCCTTTCTGTGGAGTTTGCATGTTCTCTCTCTGTGCATGCATGAATTTTCTCTGGGTACTCCAGTTTCCTCCCACAGACCAAAAACATGCATGTTAGACTGACTGGTAACTAAATTGTCCCTGAGTGAGTGAGAAAGTGAATGGTTGTTTGTCTCATTTGTCTCTATGTGTCCCTGTGATGGACTGGAGACATGTCCAGGGCGTACCCCATCTCTCGCACAGTGACTGCTGGATATGGGCACCAGTGACCCTCATGACCCGAAATGGAAGAAATGCAATGAATGGATGGATAGAAATTTCAGAGGGGTAAAAGATGGAAATGAAAAATATAAACAGTTCTATATACAGTACAAGTATAGTGTGCTAATTCATTCATAACACTGCATTGTTTTTTTTTATTATTATTAAATGAAGTATTAAAAGAAGTAAAAATCTTAGTAGTGTCCTCTAGCAAATTATACCACATTCAAATTAGATACTTTTTTTTTCCTTCTATTTCTCCAGCTCCCTGTGGACCTGGGGTTTTCTTGAGCCCAGTCTGGGAGCTTCTGCAATACATCATCATTAAAGACTCCCCAACATGGCAGCACAGTGTAACTGTGGAGTCCATGTCAGATTTTCTATCTTTTATTCCAGGAGAAGTCAGCATAGCTGAGCCATCATTTTTCATTGTTTTGTGTTGCCATAAAACTTGTCGCAAATATAAAGTTGAAAGATTGTATTGATTGTATTGTATTGTAAGATTGTATTGTAAGATCTGTATTGAACCTTTTTTGATAAAGTTGAAAGTGAATTTAAAAAACTGGCTCAAGTTAGCAAAAATAGTTACCTTTAATTAAAAAAAAAATACACACTCTGACCAGATTTTTATTTATTTTATGGCTTGGGAAGTCCTTTAATGGTAAAATCAGGAAATATTTATTTAAAAATTTGACCTCAAAACTCCAGTTATAAATAAGCTGAGAACCACTTTGTGATTCTAAAAACCACCACCGAGCCACATCATAACATCACAATAGAAGTGCCTTTCTAAAGAAGCATTTGCCAAAAGTTGAAATCATAGCTCATGAGTTTTACACAGCATACTGAGTTTCTGTCTTATAATGTGAAAGAAAAAGGATATTTAATTTTGCAGGGAAACATTCTTATGACCCTTGGTCCCTTATAAAAGCACCTGGCCCAGATAAGACTTGACGTAACATCTGCACATGCGTTTTTGAGTGAAAACTGTGGATTGAAACAGAAAAAGCAAGAAGTATGCAAATATTCCTCATTGCTATTTGAGTAGGATGGGATCTGAATAGTGAATGTTTGTAGGTAGTTTTCAAGATGGTCTGGACTGGAATTAAACAGGGAATGCAACTAAATATAAGAGAGCATCATTTCCTCAAATGATAGTGGTGGTTGGTATAAATGTGGTAGTGGCCATGGATTTTGATAACCCAGTTTTTGATAGTGACATTTCTTACACATAAATGCGACCACACACCAAAATGAATGTCAGCACGTTGCATATTTTTGAAGCTATCCAACTCATAAAATTTACATACATCAGTGTTTCCCCTACCATTATACAAGGAGGGCACTTCCACCCAGTCAACAGAACCTCCAACTGAGCCGTTTCTTCATACACCCGCCACCCCCAGTTCAACAAAAATCATGGAAGAGATTAGCACGCTGCCAAGGGATATAGTCCAGGGGAAACACTGTATATACTGTACATATATAGTGGTGGCCAACTTGGATTTGATGTAGCAACTGAATTTTCATAAAGAGCCTTTCTTACGCCTAGATGTAGTCCCACACCAAAATGAAAGTCAATACCTCATTTATTTTTCGAGTTATCACACTCACAACACAGATGGAGGGTATTTCCAATTCCCCCTTTTCCCTCCATAGCAGGGGACAAAAAAACAAAAACAAAAACAAAACTGGTGATAATGCCTCTTTCCTACTGGATAAGACCAACCTACATCAAGAAAAATTCAGTCAGAACATGGATGGTCTTTGCAGAGTTTTGGTGAGGTCCTCAGGGGTACGTTAAGGACATAGTGGGCTCCCCATTGTGTGTGATATGTCCATGATGATTTAGCTGATCATACACTGGTAGCCTTTTGGATCCTGGGTGGAGGTTGATAACGGTGTACCCATGATACTTGTGGTTTGTGGTCGCCAAGAATTTGAAGCCAGACACACTGGCCTTATGCTTAGTCTATAAACATGATTGTGACAAGGTCATGGAATCATTCTTGTGCAGAGATGATACTTGGGATGATAGTGGTATTCATATTAATTAACTTGTTGAACTTAGTGCCCTCCTTAATATACCTTAAATAAATGTCAATATGTGCCATAGCTTACATCCTAATCTTCATCTCAGCAACAACCGACCTCTTCATGTATTTTTTCCTTTGAGGTTTAACTTTTGCGTTGTACCTGTTGAATAAACTAACCATTGATGTGTGTGTGTGTGTGTGTGTGTGTGTGTGTGTGTGTGTTGTTTGTGTGGGCCTCAAGAATGTTAATGGGGTACATTTATGGGCTGAAGTGGAGGGAAATCCATCCTTTTCCTTAGTTGTAAAGCACCTAATGCAATACCCTCATTATTCTCTACTCTACAAATCCACCTCCCTCTCACACTCTCAGTGCCTCTCCCAGATCTCTTTCCTGACAGTCTGACTACCTTCCAACACAACTCATTCTTCTCTTCTTGTCCTTCCACTCCTGTAGCATCTTTTCCACTTGTATGCTTTAATTCCCCTCCAAAGTTCTTCAGTTTCCATCATTCTTAATTCCAGACTTACAAGTCTTTGAAACAAGACTGTCTTTTTATGCAGCAAAACAATCAAAACAATCCCATAAAGATTAATATGAATATCTACTTTATACACATCATGAATGAAATGACATGAAAACAATATTTTGCACTTTCACCCACATTCACCACATTTATATTGTAATGTCCATACATAAATGTGAATAAAACCAGCTGTTTACATTGTGCCTGAATGTTGTAAATACGAAACAAACCGCAGTCAATTAAAAAGCTCATATCATTTTGTACACTCCTTTTTGTTCCCCAACATGGGGACAAGGGGGGGATTAGAAATACCTTCTGTCCATCACTCTGTCGTCTTGTGAGCTTGATAACTTGAAAAATAAGGAACATGCCAACTTACATTTTGGTGCAAGTCTGCCACCGTATATGTATATGTGTAAACCTTGAATGATGGATAACTTGAATAATAAGGAACATGTGGCGTTCCATTTTAGTGTGTTGCTGCATTTAGATGTAAGAAAGGTCACAATCAAAAATTTGGCTGACATGTCAAAATCTAAGATGGTCACTACAGTATATGTAAACCAGCTACCCTGATCCTTTGTGGAAATTATGCTTTCTAGTCTTTTATTACTTAAAGGTATAGTTTTCTCAAAAGACTGGGTCAAAATATCTAATGTTTCGTCTTCTGTTTCGATGTGTGGCTGCAGCTACAGTAAGTGTAAAACATGTCAGCACTGAGAAGTGGGTTGCCACGGCAAAATCCAAGATGGCCACTGGTCACCCAGATCAATTAAGGAAACTATGCTATCTAATATATTTATTTATTTTGTGGCAGGGAGGGGTGACTGAAGATGAATCTATGGTTGCCAAGGTCACCATTGGCCACACCCTGGATACACCATTGCACCTAATGGTGGATAAAATTGCTCCCTCCAGGACTCATCACACTACACTGTCTCTGACCATAAATAAATAAATAAAAATTAAAAATAAAATCCTTTATTCTTCCACACAGTGTAACTTCTATCCAACTGAATGTCTTGCACCAAAAACATTGTTTACTTGCATTCACTGTTCACTTCCTGCCCAGGAAAACTCTCCTTCCAAAACTACAAACATTCACTATTCAAATGTCTTGGCGACAGAGGACATCAGTTTAGTGCTTGTTATTTTTAGTTACATCAATTTTTCTAAGTAAAGTAAAGTAAAGTGCTATGTGTGTTCCCATGCAATGGCAAAATTTCTTCTCTGCATTTAACTCATCGCACTAGAGATGCACTCAGGTGGAGCAGTGGGCAGCTATGTAAGCGCCCGGGGAGCAATTAGGAATTAGGTGTCTTGCTCAGAGACACCACAACATGTGGGAATGGCTGGGAATTGAACCTGGGACTTTGACGTCTCAAGTCAGCTGCCCAACCTCTACCCCATCTGACAATACAGTGATGATTTTTTTGCAATGGTGGCAGCATATCTGTGCACCTGCACAGCTTGGTGGAATTTTTAAAACTTGAAGCAAGCCAGACCATAATGGTCATGTCTCAGCTACAACTACAACATGGAAACAGCCTAACAGACATCATACATATGGTGGTAGTGTCAGAACATATCTAATACAACTGGTTAATAAATGTATTAAGTTGTTATACAACAAATATAGAACTGCAGAGGCTTTACATACATTTCAAACACATTTTATTTTGCTTTAAAATTGTACATTTATTTACTAACTGGTAGAAAAGACATCAATTTATTGAATGTCATAAATTATTTAAAAACAATAGAGTGAATGGTTTTAATGGTAACTTGAAAGGTGAATAGTATTTCTTAAAAAAAACAAAAAAAAAAAACAGAGATATTTAAAATCAGGTTATCCATGGGCACAGTTGGTTGAACTGCCACTTCTCAACGTGAAGGTTGCCGGATATTTCTGGCTGGAGTTTGCATGTTCTCTTCGTGCATGTGTACGTTTTCTCTGCATACTCTGGTTTCTTCCCACATACCAAAAACATCCATTCATTATCTTTTACCTGCTTATTCATGTTCGGGTCACGGGTTCACTGGTGCCCATGTTGATTGGTAACTAAAATATCCATTGGTGTGAGAGTGTGAATGGTTGTTTTTCATCTCTTTCTATGTGGCCCTGGGATGGCCATGTCCTGGGTGTAGCTGCTCACACAGTGGCTGCTGGATATGGGCACCAGTGACCCCTGCAACCTGAAAAGTTAAAAGTGAGTAAAGATAATGCATGGCTGCAGGGTATCCAGGTGAGGTTGTGGACATTCAGTAACTATCGACTCTACTGGTCTGTCAAACTGGGTTTGGCTGCTCAGTTCATATATTAGCTGGTATGAACTGCAGTGTTTGCCCTACCATTATACAAGCAGGGCACCCCACCCTGCCTACCAAACCGAACTACCAAACCCCCCACCCCCACCGTCGACACCTGCCGGCACTGATGTAGTGCTAAGCTAGCGGTGTGCAATACAGGTGTGCTAGCTAAAAAGCTCAATGTAGCGCTCTGCTCCTCTCACAGCTTCTCTTCTCTACTTCTGTGCCCCCTATGCGCCTCTATTTTTAACACTTGTTACGAAAATCAATATATTTAATTAAAAAAAAGGTTTCTGAACAGATGAAGTCTTATTTCAACCAAAAGTAGTATAGCTTCAATTTTACATTGAATGATTTTAATGTTTTTATGTTCCTTGGGTCTGGATATAATCTGTAAACTGCAATTCAGTCTTGTAATTCTTCTAAATGTTTGTTTTTCTAAAGAGTGAACAGTCTAAAAACTGCATTAGCTTTCATTTTAGCAAGCAAGCTCACTGTTTTATGTCGAATGTTCAGCTCCTCTAACAAGCGGTTTGAGTTCAGTTATCTCCAACGAGCCCGAGCAGCTCCTCCCTTGCGGTTAGCACACACAACGCTTCATCCACTTTGGCTGCAGGCTTTACACACCTGTCACACACATTAACTCTAACACACATGGCTCGGCCTATTTTCAGTAATGAGAGATTTCTGATGCCTGCTGGCATGTGAAATGCACACTGCATCAACAATTATACTCTGGATTAAGAAGGAGGGAAGACAGGAAGTCTGCAGTCATTCTCACTTTCTTCCTCCATATGGTAATGTGCAATCTATGTGTCAAACTGTTAATTTTAACACATGTACATGTATCTGTGTCAGTACAACCTCTGGGCTCATGTTTCACATTTGTTTCATGTCTTCATTTGCTAACCAGCGTTTTGTTTAGCCAAGGTTGCTTTTAAGCATTAATTTTAAATTAATTTCTGATCGATTTGTTTTAAGCCATTTAAACATGTATACTTATTTTATCAACTTAAATTGTTTGGGCTCCACAAAATTATTACCTTAATATTACGGATGAGTTTGAGGACCATTGTGATGATGTGATTTTGTTTTCTGGAGCATTAGCATTTGGTAGGTTCTCCCATGCACTTGTTTTAGGGGAGGGGTCAGATCAAGAAGGAAGTCTTTCAGATGAAGGACGAAACGTTTCAACCAAGAAGAATCTGTCCAGGTGACCTGACTCAACTTTTTTTGTGGTCAGACTAAGAGTGGTTCAGAGACTTTGATGATGAAGCTAGACCACACAAGATACCTGGCAAGTACCTGGCGGTACAGCCTTGGCACCTAGAGCTTGGCTAGGTCAAGCACAAATATATGTATATGGAGCCACAACCTCACAAAACTAACACCTACAGGGGCCGAGGGAACCATCAGTGTTGGGTGAAGTGCAAGCTAGGTGGCAGGCAAGGGAGCGCTCTGAATCTAGGTACAGTATATGGAAAATCATCACTGTCAGGAAGTAAGCCACAGTTTGTGGGTGATGTTGAGCAATACCAACTACCGGTAGATACAATTGAGCTCACTTCCACACACAACTTAGGCTCTGGAACCCAACTCGTGGACTGGAGGTACATTTCCAGGTTTTGATTGTTGCTTGTGTTAATGCACCAAGTATCAGCTCCAAAAAAATCAGACTTTCTTGTAGTATCTGAATTGTGCCATGGAAAATTTTTTTTTGGGTACTTCAAAGTCACTTGAAGTGATTGGGAGGAACAGCATTCTTGATCTGAACCTGAGCAGAGTTCTGTTATTAGACTTCTCTGCTAGGCACTGGCTGTCTAACAAATACCATGTTTGAGCATAAAATGGTCCACAGATGTACTTAGTACTAGTCCATCGAGGGTCAAAGGTCAGTGATTGATTTTGTAATCATATCAGACTTGTGGCCCTGTTTTAAGCTCTTGGGTTAACAGAAAGGCAGAGCGGGACTGTTGATGGTTGAATCTAGTGACAAAAAAGCTGCCACATAGACATAGTAAGTCCCAAACAAACTGTGAGTGTCATCAGGGAATGTTTTGTAGAGGCCTCTTCCATGAGAACTTCATCTCACACTTTGAAGAGTTTGTCCACACATTTTATTTGAATGGGCCATGTTCAGGGCCTTTATAAAAGATGCAATGTTCAGGAGTTATCAAGGCATTAACCGGTGGACACCTGCAGTCATGGAGGCTGTCAAGTTGAAAAAGGAGGCCTTCAGGCCTTAGTTGTTCAAGAAAAGGTCTGAGGCAGCTGACAGGTACAGGATGGATTGTGAAACTTGGGCATCAGAGGAATTCAAAGACGTCATGGAGAAGGACTTTTAACTGCACTCATGGAAGATTTTGTAAAAGGTTCAACAACTCAGAAAAGGAAAGTACCGGTAGGCCCCATCCCAGACTGTGCTTGACTTGGGTGGGGGAACTGCTTACTCTAACTGAGGATATTACCAAGTTGTAAAAGGAATACTTTAAGAATCCCCTAATCTTCTTAGTTTGTCCAGATACTGCAATAATATGGGTGCCAAGGTTGCTTTTAAGAGCTACCTGATCCCTGCATAACTAAAGCAAGACCTGTGTCTGCATTCTTGGCACTAAGTCAAGCTCATTTCCAATGCAGGTGGGACTCTGTTAGGGCTGTGCCTTTAACAATTAGGAATCCTCCTGGGCGCCTCTTTTCAGGGGCTTTCCAGGTTGTGACCACTTTGCAAAAACTCATGGGCAGACCCAGAACTGGCTGGAGGGATTATGTGTCTTCTCTGGCCTGGGAACGCTTTGGGATCCCCCCCAGAGGAACTTGATGAGGAGAGGAATGTCTGGGTTTCCTTCCTGAATCTTTTCACTCTGTGACTTGAACACTGATATGTGATAGAAAATAGATGGATGGATGGATGGATGGATGGATGGATGGATGGATGGATGGATGGATGGATGGATGGATGGATGGATGGATGGAAGAATGGATGGGTGACTATTGGGCACAACACTGACTTTGTTCTTATTACTGAAAGTGTTTTTGAATGTATCTGTACTCTGTTTTATGATATAGGGATACAATATGTTAATTTTCATAACTGGAAAGATAAATCCAAACAGGCTGGTGCTGTTTAACAACAGTAACGTAGTGAAAGTGTCTCCATGTCTTCCTTGGTCACAACCCACTTAACAGCAGAGGAAACAGTTCCCTAAAACTGGTACAGTTCTACATGGACCTGACCTGAAATCCAGCAATCTGGTAAATTATCTGTCTTGTATTGGTTATTTCACTATAATCACTTTGGATGTTTCATTTTCCTATGGTCTGTTTAAGCAGCAACTTATCAGTGTTCCGCTCATCACACCTATTGACTACTGAGATTGAAATCAACTTTCCACAAACAGCAGGACAAGGGTGGGTAAAGAAAAAGACAATGGATGGATGGGTAGATGAATGTTTATCATTTATGGTCTAGCTTTGCATCTGTATTCAGTATTTATCTGACCAGACCTAAATATCTTGGCTAAAGACACAAAAGTAGACATCTGGTAATTAGATTAGGGCTTTAGCAAATAACATTAAAACAATTACCGGTAGAACACTGGATAAGCTATAAATAAAATGTATGTTATAAAATTTGTTCATGTTAAATCTAGTGTGTCCTTTTGCAAAAATCCAACACAAAGTATTTTTTGTTGTTATTCTATTGCAGAAATTGAGACAAGACATACTTAGAATGTATTTTATTTTGTGATATTAGAGCTGTTTCTCTCAAGACAACAACCTAATATATATTTATTTTTGACATAGCAAGGTCAGTGTTTGTTTGTTAACTAGACATTATTGTAAAATCACAACCAAAAATAGGGCAATTTCATCAAAAATCAGGCTAGTCACGCTGGCAACTAATTCAAGCTGAAAGTGTAACATCAAGAAACATGCATGACAAATCAGTGTGTTACAGTTTGACACCATCACCTTGTGTCATGACAGTGATACTAAATGAAGACACCCCCCCCACCACCCCCCACCCATTCATCATGTTCGAGTTGCAGTATTAAAAGATGTTGTTTCAGTGTGGGGTCACTAGCTGACGCTGTGATATTTGTACTTTCACAACGTGCATGAGCACAGACACGCCCAGTCTTGAGCATTAGAACAGTTAGATCCAAAACGGTGAATTCGTAAACAAAAAATGCATCTCCGCTGATCGAAGAAAACGGTTTTTGTTGAAACGTTTCAACAAAAAGAAACAATCCAGAGGGCCTGACTTAACTTTGTTAATTTTTCTACATAAAATATTGAGCATGCATCAGGATAATGTTACTAAATTACTTTTTATACATATGAATGTTTCTGTTCAGTGACCTGAGATGACTTCTGTTGTGACTTGGCGCTCTATAAATTAACTGAACTGAACTGAATTGAACAGAAAGACCCCAGGTGGACCCTGGGGATTGAACCCAGGACGTCAGAGTGAGAGAGCCAGAGGTCTGAGGAGGTCTGACTGTGCAGAGGAGGTGGTCCAGAACCCCTCTGACTGGGCCAACAGAACCAAGCATCAGCTGTGAGCTCTGGAGAACAGACGAGGACATGGATGTTGACCCAAAGGGCATAAATGGAGGAAAATACACTTTTTAAATTACTGTAAAATAAATATATTGTCAATTAAAAAGAAAAATGTAATGTAGTTTAAAAAAAAAAAAACTTAAAGCGTTAAAATGAAATAAAAATTGAAATTAGATAGTTTTACTTCAGGCTGAGTCTAAAAGACTGAGTAGATTTTTTTGTTGTAAATATTTAAAAATAGTATTCAAGCAGTTAAATAAGGTGGTTGATTCTCCCCCTGAGGGACATGAATAGTCATAAAGTTAAAGGTGAAAACCGTCTTATTCAAATATTCACAATACGATGCATTTAATGTCAATCAGATTTCACGATCTTCAAAACAAAGTGAAGTTTTTGAGCTGCATGCATTCAGCTGGGACTGCTGCAAGACAAAAAAGATAAAGTCATTGTGAAACAATTCTTTATTAGATTCTTGTAAATGTACATTATGTCGCTCCACAAAAGTGATTGGCAGCTGCTGCTGATTATGACTTCATAACTGTTTTCATGCCTGTGATGCTGAAAAGCATAGGCATCACATCAGTTATATGTGATGAGGACGTGTCCTGCTACGTTAGCGTCGGCAGTTGTCGACCGAGGTAGGGGGGTTAGGATGCATGAGAAAAGTGGAGCGTGCTCTGTTCACACCAGGAGAGCTGTTGGTCAGGTGACTTCTTGTTGCTCTCTAAAACAGTTATTGAATCAAGTGGTTACTTAAGTAGATAAACGTAGATGTTAAACAACTTGTTAAAATACAGCAGAATGCAGGAAATGACATCTACTTTATTAAAAAAATTTCTGGGGGAGGACCCCACCCCACACACTCACACACACACACATATTTTACAAACGATTCGGACGCCAATGCTGGTAAGACTGGTCGGAGCAGTGTTTAGACAGTCTGCGTTCACAAAACATTTTCACCGTACAGAACTTTGTGTTGATGACTCCATCCTCCTACTCAAAGAGTTATTGAGAAGGATGATTAGTTTAAAACCAGATGTGAACGGCTCCGTATTAATTTGATAATTTGTGTTGACATTTCAGCCTTTCATAAGTGGGGGAGTAATGGAGCAGAGGTTAGGAAAGGCGAAGGTCACTGGTTCAACCCCCGGACGACAACATTAAAAATGTGTGTGGCAAAGGTGAAGCACCCACACCTGTCTCCACCCACATTTACCCCACTCTGGACTAGGGATGTGCAATATGGCATAAAATTCATATCACAATATGTATTGTGATGGGTGGCGGTAACGATATGTATCACAATATGTTTTTGGTATAAAACTTTCAATAGGAAAAAATAATAATAATAATTAAAAAAAGCATAGTGTCCTTTTGCCATCATTTATTTTGAAAACTGCTAAACCACAAAATAATCTCAATCAAGAAAATTCCACTACTAGGTCCAGAGTTTTTAAATAATAAACAAATCAAGTATCAGGCTTCTTTCTTGTAGTGCAAAACAGTGCAAAATATATCAAATGTAGTTTTAGCTATATGTTTTAAACAAAATAATATGTTGTTAACTCGTAACAGTTTCTCTCTTAATAAATGAACAGCAACAGAGCAGCATTTTACACTGAAACACTTCACCCTCCAGCCCTCTAGTGGGCGTCTCCTTCCACTTTAAGGAGAGCTGACACAGTAGTTTCCTCTGTGGCTTTGACCAGAGGGTCTCGCAGTAAAATCACACAACACTGTTATTTTACAGATCAGAGAGCAGGTTTCTCTAAAGCTGACCAACGCTTTCTTTAACTTTCGACAAGGAAAAAAAAAAAATTCGACGGAACACAGCGTTTTGCGCATTCGTCCGAATACAGCAACACTACAGCAAGCCGGCCGGACGGGGGACCAGAGGGTCTCGCAGTAAAATCACACAATACAGTGTTATTTTACAGATCAGAGAGCAGGTTTCTCTAAAGCTGACCAACCCTTACTTTAACTTTCAACAAGGAAAAAAAATTACAAAACCTTTTGACGGAACACAGCGTTTTGCGCATGCGTCCGAATACAGCAACACTACGGCAAGCCGGCCGGACAGGGTTAGCTTGTAGCTTTGCTACTTAGTTATCAACGAAAAGACGTTAGTTAACACCACTTGCACACAATTTTCAACAAAAAAAAAAACAAAAAAAACAACGGTTAAATCAGACAACTCTGATTTTACATCAGACACTCGCAGTACTCTCAGTACTGCGCTTAGCCGGTAGAAGACAGATCTCTATCGTAGGCTAAATGTCTGTCGTTTCTACCGTGCACCGTATATATCGCGCATTCCTAGTGTTAACTGATCCTAAACAAAGACTAAACTTATAAAACCAGAATTTGCAACACATGTCTGCATGTAAAACACACAAAACAAAGCACAACTAGCATTATCCTTTAATTTAACCATTAATTAATGTAATTATCACAAATAATGAAGGATTTACCTGCAGTTACCTTTGTACAGACCCATATGTGGTACTTCCTGTTTATAACTGCCATGTTGGCCGCTGGCCTTTAACATCTTTTACATTTTTCCAAACATTGTTTCGTTTTTGAAATGGAATAAACTGTGTCCACCCTCTAAACGCTCAGGGTAACGTGTCTGAATTACATGTCATATTTCCCATCTATTAATTTTTTTTTCCCAATAGTGTAGAAAGAAAGGAAAGATAGAAAGACCACAAAACAACAACAACAAAAAAAAATACACTGTACTGTATGTATATATATA
>JARVGS010000472.1:5495336-5507715 GCA_031762315.1 Hypsolebias antenori | reverse complement strand
AGCACAGGATGCTCTCCACTGCACACCTGTAGAAGGAGGTGAGGACTGAGCTTCCCAGACCAGCTCGCCTCAGCCGCGTGAGGAAGTATTCTGATGAGCTTTCTTGGTCAGGCTGGTGGTGTCATTGCCCCAGCTGAGGTTGTCATTCTGGTGTATACCCAAGTACAGTACTTGTAGATGGAGACCTCTTCCACTGCAGATCCTCCTATGTTCTGGGGAGGGGGGGAGGAGTTGTAGGTGTGTTTATTCTGTCTGAAGTCCACAACCACATCCCTTGTCTTTTTCACATTGAAGTGAAGGTTATTTTTGTTGCACCAGCTCTCCAGGTGTTCCACCTCCTGTCTGTAACTGGAGTCATCGATGTTTGTGATTCATCCCACCACCGCTGTATCATCTGCAAACTTTATAATGTGACAGCCTGGATGGGTAGATGCACAATCAAACATGAGCACAGTGAACAGGAGAGGGCTCAGCACAGCTCAGCTGGTTTTGGTTTTAAAATAAAATGGGACCAAAAATAAATCCTTGTGGAACTCCACATGTTCAAGTTACATTAATCCTCACACAATCTTTACATTGGAAGAGGTTGTAGTTTTTAAACTAAAGCTGATCATTAATGATCTGGACACTAAAAACTGAGCGGAATAGCCCTTTACTGACCTGCCTGGTTTGAAGCAGAAACAGACACAAACTTCAGCATCATGAAAAACATCAAGCTTTAATAAAGTGCTGTCTGGTAAACAAACATTTAACATAAATTCCTGCTTACAGTTTGACATTACTGAGAATAAATGGAAAAAGTAAAATGCAACATTCAGTTTGTTTTATGTGTTTTTTAAAATGACCTTCCTATCAGTCACTTCCTCAGTCATTGTTGATCCAGAGGAAGGTAAAGTGATACAGATGAGTCATTCTCCTCAGAGGTACACACGATATGTCGCTCAGGTTGGCATGACCTAAATGGAAAAGTCCCCATCTAGGAAAAAGAAAAGGCTTGGGTATAAACCTGAGTGTATACACGCTTATGGACGAACCTGAAAAACAACTTCCTGATAATGCCATAACATCAAAGACGAGTGCGGTGAAATTAATAGAACAAAGGTGAATATTTTTATGGTTGCAGCCTAACGGACAATTGTTTATCTTCCTCACTGGAAGGAAGCGTGAAAATATTGTGGTCTTTATCTGTGCAGAAACAGAGAAAGTCTGAGGTCTCCTGTGGGCAGTTTGTAGTTTGTCAAAACTCCTTTGCTAAAAGACATATTTACTGCCTCACAGAAATGTTGCTGCAGGTTAGATCTGCTCCTATTTGTCCTACATTTGTCCATCATGTCAACCCAAAACAAAACTGCTGTGTGAACAAGGAACGGCTTTGTTGAAACAGCTGAAATTGATTTGTTAAAGCTAAAGAAAACAGAAAACTAGAGAAACATTAAACGTAGTTAAAGGCTATCTAAATGCTAAAAGCAACAAAAGGCTATCTAAAAGCTAAAAGCAGAAAAAGTCTGGCTAAAAGCAACAAAAGGCTAGCTAAAACTGGTAAAAGGCTTAGAGTAACAAGTTAGCTAAATGCTAAATGTAGTAAAAGGCTAGCTAAAATTAGGAAGACTATCAAAATTAGCTGAAGGCTACCTAAACACTAAAGTAGCAAAATAGTAACTAAATGCTTAAAAATAATATAAATGTGGCAGAAATCTAGATAAAATGTATAAGTTTCTAGAGGCCATCTAAAAGGTAAACATAAAAACACTAGCTAGAAACTAAAAGTATCAAATAGGGTTATATCTATGCTATATCTGCTATAAGTAGCAAAAAACTAACTCAAAGATAACAGCAGCAATAGGCAAACTAAAATAAGCAAAATAATAAACGTATTAAAAGTCTAGTCAGAATTTCCAAAAAGCTACCAAAACACTAAAGTAGCAAAAAAGTGGCTACTATGAATGCTTAAGTAATGAAATTCTAGCAAAATGACAAAAGTAGCAAAAGAATAGCTAAAAGCTTAAAGTTGCAAAAAGTTAGCTTAAAGAAAAGAGTAGCTATACCTAGGGCTGTCCTGTCGCAAAAAACAAAAAATAAATTAATCGCACGATAAATGAAAATTATCGACATCATTTTCATTTATCAGCTTTATCGTTTCTTCTTGTCTCTTGTCTTCTGAAGACACTGGATGACAAAAGGTTCAACTCCGGTGTTCTTCACTGACCCCTCCCTTTCTCTTTAAAATCCATTTTAACGATCCAAAATTGCGTTTTTGGATCGTTAAAGGCAGCTAAGCTGAGAAGCTAAGCTACGAGCTAAGCTAACAGACTGACCTCAGGGACAAAACCTCCATCTTGTCAAAGATCCAAAATTCACGGTTGAAAACTGTGCATTCTTGTAAAAAGTTGTTTTTCTCTGCAAAAAGAAGCTGAGAACTTGTTTACTGATTTTTTTTTTTTTTTTAAGCTTTGTGTGAAAAATGCTATGCTAAAGAGCTCAAATCGTCATGTCACCATGTCAGCCCATGTGACAAGGGGCCTCCCTCCCTTTTTTGTTAAAGAGACACACTGCCCTCTCCCTCACTATCCATCCTTTGGTTTAGTCTTATACTGCAATTCCATGGTCGACAAAAGGTACTACACTCAAAACAAATCAACATTTATTCTAAAATTTGACAATTACTAATTACTGTATTGTCAAATTTCAAACAGTATCACCGTTTATCGCAATAATTTCTGAGACAATTACCGGTAATCGCCCAGCAAAATTTGTTATTGTGACAGGCCTAGCTATACCCTAGCTAAAAGCAAAGCTTTATAAAAGCTAAAATCAAAACACTAACTACAAACTAATAGTACCAAACTGGCAGCAAATGCTGAAATTAGCAAAACACCAACTAAAATTTAAAAGAAGCTGAATGGTAGCTAAAAATAGGAAGAAAAAGGAAGTTGCTGAAGCTGATTTCTGAGGGAACAATGTTTTTGAAGAGATTTTAGTGATGTTCTTTGGGGGGAAATATTTTTAAATAAAGTTAAATATTGAAAAAATATATAAATTACAATATTATATATACAGTAAATATAAATATATATAAAATGACAATATTGAATGTTGTTGTAAAAGTGTTGATATATGGGGGAAAGCGTGTAAAACCATAACTAAGCCTATTTTTATTTTACAGAAAAGAGCTATAAGGATTATAACAAGAAAGTATTACTGTCATCCTTCAAATATAATATTTCATCAGTTGAAATTATTGAAGTTTTATGATTTGGTGGATTATAATATTCTGTTAGTAATGAATATAGCTCAGAATTCTACATTACCTCCGAACATTCAAACACTTTTTGTAAAAAGGACAAGTTGTTATAATTTAAAGGGTACAGACATTTTTGTAAAACCTCAGTACAGAACCAGTTTAAAGGGTCGGTCTACTTTAATGCAACAAATAAGTCTGTGGAATAGTTTGGAAAACAATGTAAAGAGAGTAAAGTCAGTCTCTATATTTAAGAAATGGATTAAGCCTGAATTATTGAAAAGATATATAAAAATTTTAGTTAATAAGAAATGTTCTACAAAAGTAAATTTGTGATGAGTCATCATTTTGTTGTATAATTAATAGATAATTATTGTTTGCTTTAATTATTTGAATTGATATGTTTTTTTAAGAAGGGGCAGATATGATACAATTTTTTTCTTCTTCTGCTACCTTTCATTTTAGTTTTTTTTCTTTCTTTCATCTATATGATTTGTAATTATTTTTCTTGTTTTAAATCTGAAATGAATAATAAATAAATAAATAAATAAATAAAAAACTTAAATAAAAAACTATATCCAAAAAGGTTCTACCACCCATCTCCTGAATGAGCTGAAGTTCTGTTAATGCCTAAAATTTCATG
This sequence comes from Hypsolebias antenori, assembly GCA_031762315.1. NCBI lineage: Eukaryota > Metazoa > Chordata > Actinopteri > Cyprinodontiformes > Rivulidae > Hypsolebias > Hypsolebias antenori. Next base: position 5,503,834 of record JARVGS010000472.1, on the reverse strand, counting down.
CAGAAATAGCTGGATTGCAAAAAATACAGATTACATAGCACACCAAAAGGATTACAGCATCATTTATACATTAAACCTAATCTGGGTCTGTCTGTCTCTGTGTCTTTGTGTGTCTGTCTCTGTGTCTCTGTCTGTCTGTCTGTCTCTGTTGTTTATCATTTTTGAGTTTGAACGTCTAAAACCATCCAGCTCACGGTTAGTTTTAGCCGACAGGAAGAGCTGATTACCATGACGACGAACGAGCTCAGCTCAGTTGCGGTGCTGCTGTTTGGACCGAGCTGACCTTGAGGAAGAGAGAGAAACATTTCCTGTCCAGCTGTCTGAAAACAAAAGAAACCGCAGCTCCTCATGGGGACCAACACATAAATGTCACAGTCTTCAGATCCACATTTCCTGATTCATCATTTGAGTTTTTGATCTGAACATTTCCCAGCTGAGGGAGACGAGCAGAAAACGACTCCGATGACCCAGTTTTCCACGCCTCCTGGCGGTGAACTCGTTCTTCTCGTGTGGTTTGCATTCTGTTTGCTCGCAGAGCTCAGACATGTCGCCTCTTGTCGAAACTCCGAACGCATCACAAACAGCAGGAAGAGGCTCTTCTGTCACGCTCTACATCTAGTATCTTTCCTTTAGTTTACAATTTGTAACAAGGGGACAATCTCACTTAGTCATACTATAACAATTGTACAAAAAGTACAAGTATGTGCACATGGTTACTTTGAGTTTCATTCAGACAAACTGCTGTGAAAAGCAATAAAATGAAAGTTTTGGCAGGAGTGTTTATCTTTCCGCAGCATGAAACACACTTCCTGTTTCTGAGAAAATTTACTACAAGGTCCTGCAGCTGCAGAACAACAATAATACGTTTGATTTCCTCTTCTGCTTTACAGAGACGAAGATGTTCCTGTGCTGGAACACAAAGGTAGGCTCCTCTTCATCGTTGTCCTCATGCATTTCTCTTCTCACTCTTTTTTATAACATACGCCCGGCGAAAGGCTGTCAGTCTTACGGTGTTGTCTCCATCTGTACGTCCGTGAACGTTCTCTTGTCTGACCTATTACTTCTGGTCTGCTCAAGAAATTTTATCAAAACTCATTCATACCGGTATATGCATCATCACTAGTTGGAGGATTGCAAATAATTTTCACCACCCCTACTCCAAGGTCAAGGTCACAAATCATGGTCAAATGTTATCATACTTGCAAATTAGTTGCTTTTCGGCAAAATTAGCCAGTTTCAAACTAAAATATTTATGCCTGTCGCAATAAACGATAAATCAATTAATCACATGATAAATGAAAATTATCAACCTCATTTTCATTTATCGGCTTTATCGTTTCTTCGTGTCTCTCTCTTTCTATTAAAGACACTGGATGACAAAAGGCTCAACTCCGGTGCTCTTCACTGACCCCTCCAGTTCTCTTTAAAATCTGTTTTAACCGTCCAAAATCGTGTTTTTGATTGTTAAAAGCAGTTAAGCCGAGAAGCTAAGCTACGAGCTAAGCTAACAGGCTGACCTCAGGGGAAAAACCTCTGTGTTGTTGAAGCTCCAAAATTCACGTTTAAAACCCGTGCCTTCATGTAAAAAGTTGTTCTCTGCAAAAAGAAGCTGAGACCTTGTTTATTGATTTTTTTATTAAAAGCTTTGTGTGAAAAATGATATGCTAAAGAGCTCAAACCACACCGAGCATCCGCCATTTTGAGAACCGAAATTAGGAGAGACAGCCCATCTCACATTAAGGGGCCTCCCTCCCATTTTCTTAAAAAGACATGCTGCTTGCTCCCTCACTATCCTTCTGTCAGTTCAAACAGCCTTATACTGCCATCCGGTGATCACAAAAGGTACTACAACCAAAACAAATCAACATTTCTTCTTAAATTGGACAATAATTACTAATTATTTTCAAATTTCAAACAATATTATCATTTATCGCAATAATTTCTGAGACAATTAATCGTCCAGCAAAATTTGTTATTGTGACAGGCCTATATGGTAATTACAGCCATTCATTCATACACTGTTGGGACACATTGGAGGCAATGAGGGGTTTAGAGTCTTGCCCAAGGACACTTAGTGTGTGACTGCAGGTGGAATGGAACCCCCAACTCTCCCATTGGAAGACGACTGCTCTAACCACTCAGCCACAGCCGACCCTAAAGTGACGACTTACACTTTCTACAATCACCCAGAGATGGGATTTCAAAACCAAAACAACATGGTTTGAATTTTGTTGGACTCCTGACATTGTTTTTTAAACAAGCAGTAACTCTTTAGGTTAGAAAACTGTAGAGATAAGAACATTTGTGAAACTGCTCGTCACGCTGAACACAAAAAAGGTTTTGACTTGGTATGACATCAACGTTCGTCACACATATCTAGTGCAGCTGAGTTCTGCTCCACACCTCTTCTGGTTCTGCTTGCTTCCATTTCTAAACGCCAGCTCCATCAGTGATTTCTGAACAACCAAAGGCAGCTTAGAGATGGACTTGTCTTGGCAGCCATTTTGCAGAACTGTTTCATTAAACCTTGTTTTCTCTTTTATCATTCACAGCCTTTTATCATTCTTCCTCCAACCGTGCTCATCAGCAAACATCTTGATGTCAATCCCTCACTCATCCCATCTCCATTCACTGTTTTCCTCAGAGCAAAAGCATCCATCCTCCTCTCCCTCACTCCGTCTCCCCATCTGTTCTGTAATTCAGTCATGGAGGCAGTCGGCAGCAGAAGTGAGAGATGATGTTTTGGAAGAAAATTCTGAGACCACAGCAAGCCAATCTACTGCTCTCACTCTGAAGATATTATTCTTTTTAATATACCGAGCCTCGATTTTTCAAAATAAAACTTGACAACCAAGTTTAGAACGATCATTTTCACAAAAGAACTCTCCAGAGTTCCAACCTCTGATCTGATGGGAATCTTAAGAAAAAGATACCACGGTTTACATTTAAGAAGTAAAAATAAAAACTTTTTGTTTAAGTTATTTTGTTAAAAAACACAAATATAAGGTTTGGTGGTAAAATCTAATATGACTGTCTTTAATGATTTTGAAACGTTTAACTTGAGTATAATTTTCCAGTGATAAATACGATGCTAATCGTTTAGATTTTTAAAGTTAACTTAACATCTATGCTAATTTTTGGTCAGCTGGTGGGAATTGTGTTTTTGTGGACTATTTCATAGGCATTAAAATAAACACATTTTATTTGAGTAAAATAAACTATATAAATTTTATTTAGTTAAAATTAGAGACATTTCAGTTTCAAGATAATCACCACAGATCACTCTGTAATTGAATCACATCTCACTGAATACTTATCAAAACGAACTGTGAGGCGCCTAAAGACTCCTCTAACAAATACTTTTATTAATACAGCTAAATAACAGTTATATAATATTCTTCTTCTTTCGGCTGCTCCCTTCTTCAGGGGTCGCCACAGTGAACTAACTCACATAGACAAGACTTGGCATTTTTCCACCGGATGTTCTTCCTGACACAACCACAGACCACTGAGCTACCACAGCCCTCTGTGTGGAGCAGAGAGCTGCCATGTAGGAGGGAGCAGATGGTGGGGGTTAAGAGCCTTGCTCAAGGGCTCAGAGCGGGGTTAATGAAGGCAGAGGCAGGTGTGGGTGTTTCACCTTTTCCACCCACATTTAGATGTTGTCAGTCCAGGGAGTTGAACCGGCGACCTTCTGATCGCAGGCCCACCTTCTCTAACCTCTGCTCCACCACTCCCCCGTATAATATATAAATGAAAAATGATGTGGTGATAATATTGATGCATAAAAAGCGAGACAACATGGGGAAATGTTTTGACTTGCATGGTTACATACTGAGTTTTAAAAAATGTGGTTTCATACAAACGTGAACAACATTCACCTAAAGAGCTAAAGCAGAGTAATGGAGGAAATTGTAGCTCCGCCCTTTCCTTCTTTGTGATGTAACTGCAGCCTGAAAGCTGATGTTAGCTGTTTCACCGTGAGGTGAACCTATAGCATGTTGTTTGGGTCCACCCGCTTCGAACGTTTTCAACCATTAAATGGCCGTTATTAGTTATTATCAGCCCCATAAGTAGCGGTCAGACTGCCCCTCCTCTACCTCCTACTACGTTCAAAGTTACGTTGTTAGCTTAGCGCTGTTAGCTTAGCACTCATTATAGCTTCGCATGGTTAGGTTTAGAGTAAAGGGTCTCATGTTAGGTTTTGGGTCTTGGTTAGGTTTAGGCACAACAGTAAGGGGGTTAAGTTTAGGTTTGGTCGTCTGGGTCAGGTGTAAGTTTATGTTTAGGAAACGGGTTACATAAGCCGAAAAAAACCCGACACTTTCTGGTTTGCCCACGTCACACGCTGCCTGTTACATGAGAATAATGTACCTTTACACCTGTTAGGAGGTACAGGAGGGACAGTTTGACCGCTAAATATGGGGATGATAACAACTAATAACGTCCATTTAATGGACTGACAACATCCGAAGCCGCTGGTCATTTACCCATTCACACAGCACTCTACTAGATCTCTACAAAGCTAATAGAGCAAATCATTCTAAAGAGGCTAACCAGTGCTTTATCACATTCATACACCGATGGGACACACATCAGAAGCAATGAGGGGTTTAGTGTCTTGCCCAGAGACCCTTCAGCATGTGACTGCTGGTGGATTCGAACCCCCAACTCTTGCATCGGAGGACGACTGCTCTAACCAGTCAGCCAAAGCCACCTATCAGATCAGAGATCAGAGAATGTTTTGGAAATAATATGATTAAATTAAGGAAGTGATCTTCACATAATGGGACAGTGTCAGAAATAAATAAATGCCTTGACTGAAGGTTTTACATGTAAGATCATTCTATTCTGACCGTTTTCTGCAACATTTGAAGACTAGTCCTCGTTTGTCCTAATTGTGGCAAAGACATTTCCCCTCATCTAAATTCTGCACTTTCCATTATAAAGCCAAAATCTGATGATGTTCTTCAAGAAGGAAGGATTGTGGCAAGTGGATAGTTCGCTTTCTTTCTTTCTTTGTAAGTTTTCTTTTTCTTTGTTTTTGTTTGTTTTTTAAATTTTGTTTTTGTAGATCTGTGTGTTTTGTGTGGAAAAATCAAAATGAAACTGGGAACTTTCTTTTTCATGTGAACGCACACAAAGACCAAAGCAGTAAGTTAGAAGTAAGTTAACGCTGTATATTATAATTTCTTAGTAAAGTCTTAGGCTTTGTCAGGCCTGCCTTAGAGGAAAAGTTCCTGCTGTGTTATTGTTTTGTTGTTTTCTTTTCAGAATGTTTTTCTGCACTTTTGAAACCAAAACCTGCCTTTTCACTCAAGACCCTGAATGAACAGTTCCTGATTCTGATGCTTCCTGAAAGCATTGATGCTATTTTATGAGGTAATTGTCTGCAGGTTTAGAGTGAACCCCTCATCTTGTAATGAAAAATGAAGATTGATGTACACCCATCTGTAATTGTTTCCAAGTTTATACTGTAAATGTACATAAACAGGATCTTTTTGCTTCCCAAACACCATTGTTTCTTGTTTTTGTCGTAATGACCATTGTGTGAGTGCCTGCAGAGAATTGTCCTCTTAGCTTTGTTTGTTTTGTCATTAGCCGCAACTGAGAATTCTAATAAATCCAATTATCCAATGAAATAGGAAAACCTATGAGATACCAGGGACCAGAATAGCAATCTCTCTGTCTAGAGTCGCTATAATAAATATGCTAATCAGGGATCTGAGACTAACAAGAAGTATCTGGTCAAATGGTGATGAATGGCTTCTTCAGTTAGAGGGACTATGGAGTGCCATGATAAATTAAAGTTCTCAATTTCTCAGTAGGGGAGATGCGTAAGAGGGGTTTGATTGTTTACTGTGTGATAGATTGTAGGTTTACTGGAACATGGGGTCACTTCTCACAAAGCTTTAAAAAGTTATACTTGTTTAATATAACTTTACGTTCGTCAGGATTTTTAACCCTTTTAACTGGTAGGAAACCATAATCACCTGCCTCTCATTTGGGTTTTGTTAATGTGATTATGAGTACTGGTTTCAGTCAACATCTTTACCGGGATCTTTGGTTACTTTTTGGTAGTATTTGTATGTTTGTCGTTGGGGTTATTTTCTTTATTTCTTATGTTTTATCTTGTTTTCTTTGTGTCTCCCTGTGCCACTAATATGCCATTTCCTTTCAGTCAGTTTCTGATTCTTAGCTTCTGTCACTCCCACTCTCACCTTCTTGTTATTATTATGTCCAGGTGTCTTCACTCATCTGTCCACATCTGTAAAGTCCTTCAGTTTTCACCTCCCAGTCAGTCTGGCACAATTGTGCATGTTTCATACAATGTCCCTTTCTCCGCTGTTTCCATGGGTTTTGTCATTTTGCCATTTCTGTGGCCACATCAACCTTTTGTTGTTTGATAAGTTTTACATTTTGGGGGTTTGAATCCACCAGCAGTCACATGCCCAAGTGTCCTTGGGCAAGACACCAAACCCATCATTGCCTCCAATGTGTGTCCCATTGGTGTATGAATGTGATCTAAAACACTGATTAGTCTCTTTAGAATGATTTGTTCAATTAGCTTTGTAGAGATCTAGTAGAGTGCTGTGTGAATGGGTAAATGAGGGCACAGATTGTGTTGTAAGGCGCTTTGAGTATCTCGATAAGATAGAAAGGCGCTATATAAGTACAGTCCATTTACCATCTTCTAGACATGATGTTAACGGCTGCACTGTAATGACCGTGCCGGTCCATATATTATGCTTAATGCCCGGGTTGGGCTGGTCTGAGGCTTTGATGTAGTTTTACTAATCAGCACAAAGTAAACTAAAGAATGCACAATATAAAATTGTGGTAGTCTATGTGTTGAGGAGGAGGCAGGACTAACCGGACAGTTTAAGAGGTTAAAAAAACCAAACATGTTAAGCTCAGATGGACAACTGTCACCGGCCGCGCGCGTCCGATAACCCGCCAGTTGAAATGGATTTGTGACCTGTCCATGGTGTCCCCAGCCTCTCGCACAGTGATGGCTGGACATGGGTGTTATGTTCAGAAATCACTCAGGTTGGTGTTTTGGTTGGACTCTGTGATGTTATGCACTGTGAGTGACATGTTGCTGTGCCTTTAAGGATACAGCTGTGCTTTACGGCATGGGTCAAAGTTTGAGGGTGGGGGGAGTTTTGGGTCAGTAAAGTTTGGTGCAACGAAGCGACACAGTGTGGTTTCTGAGTTATCTGCAAACGTTACAATGGGCACCAGTGACACCTGCTACCTGAAAAGGAAGAAACTGGTAAATATAATGGATGGGTCAGCTGATCGCGCGTGTCTCCGCACCTGCTGTCATTTGCGGTGAAGGAAGTAGCAACATAAAAGTTGATGAACAGCGTGTTCATTTAAAATAGGCCTGTTCTATATTTTTCCAAATTATTTTGCTTAAACAAAAACCACCTAATTACGTATCAGATCCCGCCCATTTCTATCCAAATCATAGAGACGCCTATTTGCATTGGATTAGTATTATAACAGAACCTCGGAGTTAAGCAAAATGTAGTAGGTAATTTGTGGGGGAATTTTTACTTTACAAATTACTAACATGGCCGATTCGTATGGGATTAACAACACAGACAATCTCTGTAATTATTACAAATGGCATTTGGTCCCTAGGTAAAACTTATCCCATGTGAATAGGGTTTAAGAACTGTGTTCTGTACATTACCAGAGAATCTGGGTGGCAGGAGAGAGACTGATAATATACTTAAGAACATACTGGTCATACAATTAGAATATGGCCATTTAAAAAAAAAACCACGCCATGTACGGTGTGCTGACCTGCAGCGTGTCAGATGTTTTTGACAGTGGAGGGGGTCGATCAGTGCCGGACATTAGCAGCTTGTGTAAGGGTCCGCCCCATAGGGGTGATTGCTTGATCCGTAAAGCGGACCTGAGCGGTCTGGGGGTGGGTTCGGTTCAGAGTCCACTGCTATCTGGGAAGCATTTCATTACATTGTTGACCTTGTGTTGATTTTGCACATGACAAAGAGATCTAGCCTAACCTAAAGTGGAATAAATTGAAACCATTTCACTCAGACTTGTTTTCTAAAAGATTTTTAATCCAATTTAAACATGCTCTTTACTTTGTGTTCTTTAATTGTGGACTTTAGATTGGATCAGATGTTCAGCGACGCCTTCAGTAAAGAGCACCAGCTGATCCGAGCCAATCCAAAACACAACCTCTATTTGGCTTGTGCGCTTATGGTGAGGGGCAATGTGCAGATCTCTGATCTCCGCAGGAACATCGAAAGGTCAGAGAACCACCCCCTTTACACACACGCACACACACAGACACACACTAAAGGGCACCTGCATACTCCTTCCAAAGTGGCAAATTCTATTCTCATTGACGTAGTTGCGTGATGAAAATCACGTCATTTTGTTCTCATTCAACCTTTATTTAGGCAGGTTAATCTCATTGAGCCTCGAGGACTCATTTACAAGAGAGACCTGGCTACAAA
>JARVGS010000472.1:5437168-5447521 GCA_031762315.1 Hypsolebias antenori | reverse complement strand
ATCAGAGGTACAGCACATGTTGAACAACTGGGAGATAAAGTTAGGGAGGCCAGACTGAGATGGTTTGAACATGTCCAAAGGAGGGACAGTGGGTATATTGGTAGAAGAATGTTAGAAATGCAGCTGTCAGGAAAAAGACAGAGGAGATATATGGACAGAGGACATGGAGGTAGTTGGAGTGAGGACAGAGGTGGAGGAGAATGAGTCGCTGTGGAGACAGCTGAAGAGGGAAAAGTTGAAAGAAGAAGAAGTGTTTTTGTTCAACATGTTTTATTAATCAATGCTGACAGGTTCAGACAGACATGGAGGCAGCAGCTGAAGAGCAGAACCAGGCAGAAAAAGACCATTTGTTTCAGAAGACACCTCCACACCAGAACCCCACTGGCTCTCATGTTATGGTCCATTTAGTTACAGAATCAAAACGTAGAGCTCATGTGAAAAGGAACAAAACATGAATTATCAGTTCAGTTTAAAACAGATTCACTAAGTTTTCTGCTGCTTTCACCTGTTTCTTAAAACGCAGCTAACGCTGGTCTGGTCTGCAAACTGCTTCTCTGAGACTTAGGGACACCTGTAAAACACAAGTTCTCTACAATTCTATCATCTGCTTGCTTCTTTAAGCAGAACAAGCACATTCCACATGTGTCACAGCAGATTTGCATTTAGAAACCAAACAGCTAACATCATGGCAGCTTCCCATCCCAGATATGTAAAAAATAACCAAAACAGGACCTTAAATCCAAAATGAACTTTTCCTCAAAGCGCAAAAATCCCCAGTTTGAACATCTTCCATCCTGAATTTTAACTCTCTCCGTTCACATTGTCGCTCAGCATTTCAAACTATAAAACATCTGGACGTGTCATTCTGTAAAATGGTGACAAATGACCACAGACACTCAGGCTCTGTCTACAAAACTGCATTTCGTGCAGGCATGGGTTTTCTCCAGTTTTCTCCCACAGACCAAAAACGTGCATGTTGGTCTGACTGGTAACTCTAAACTGTCTCTAGGTGAGAGAGTGAATGGTTGTTTGTCTCTTTGTGTCCCTGTGAGGGACTGGGGACATGTCCAGGGTGTCCCCCACCTCTCCCACAGAGACAGCTGTACATGGAACCAGTGACTTAGAAAAGAAGAAGCAGTAAAGATGATGAATGTAAAGTGGGTCTGCCATTGATTTTATTAGAACATGTGAAAGGATCAAATAAATTCAGTCACATCGAGCATCAAGACTGACCGCTCGTGTCATTGAGGTCAAACAGGAAGTGCCGTTGTTTCTGAACAATCATCTTCCTCCCACGGACACGTCACGTCTCCATGGCTTTAGATCTTTTACACGTCAGCTGTCAGGAGGAAGACACCATGCATCTTTTTTAATAAGAGAAAATAAAAACCTGGTTTGAGATTCACGATGAGGTCATCCAAATAAAATAAATAAAAAAGGGATTCCTCTTTGGGGACTGGTTCTCCTTCACCCTACAAGCTAGGCACTGAGTGTCCCCGCCTGCACAGAGCAGCCATCAAAAATCTGAAGTTTCCCAAAAGATAAAGCAGCAAAACACAAGAAGAAAAAATAAAATACAGTTAAGTTGACCAGCGTGGACAAAACCCACAAACCCATGGCTGTGAAAGACACCAGTATCTATACTGGATTTATAAACGTTCATCAGGCTCACGTCGCTGAAGAACATTGGATTTTTATTTTTCTGGTGAAGACTGACAGCTGGAGTTACATGTGAAGGCTCGAGTGGAAGCAAAAGCAGCGTCTCAACTAATGCATCATTAAAAGGCAAACACACACCCCCCCCCCCCCCCCCACGAGAGATCAGAAGTTCATTTGGTGATGGAACAGTTTCTGCCCAGTTCACGATGTTTTCAGAACAGAGATGCAATCAAACATACTCCAGAAATAAAAGCTGATGGGACTAATATTCAACCTTCTCTCACATGTTGGTCTCATCTGGTCAAAACTGACCTGCTGGAGTTCTTCTTTTAAAGCCCTCAGACATCTGTCATGTAGAATGTGGAGTGCTCCTAAGAACAAGAAAAGACATTTCATCAAAGAAACAAGCTTTTGTTTCTAAAGTTGCTCCAACGTGTTGCCAAAAACCTTTGAATATAGAAAATATTGAATCTGATTATGACTCAGTTTCGGCGAACCTTAAATCTTTTGCAGCGTAAACATTTTCAGACCTGTATGTACCGGTATGTTGCTTTAAAGTTTGTAAATCTTTACCATTTTCTGTATTTCTGCATCAATCTGACCTAAAACATCTTCAGATTTTCACACAAGTCTTAAAGTAGATCAAGAGAATCCAGTTAAACAACTGAGACTAAATATTAAACTTGATCATTTATTTATTGAGGAGAATGATCCAATACTGTATCACATATCTGTGATGGTAAAAGTATGTGAACCTCTAGGATTATCAGTTAATGTCTTGGACCTGTTTTGATGCATTTAGGCCAAGACAGCTTGTCATCATTGATGGAACAATGAATTCTGAATGATGTCAGAGAATTCTGAAGGAAAATGTCAGAACATCTGTCCATGTCACACATACTTTTACCATCACAGATATGTAACACTGGATCATTCGCCTCAATAAATAAATGACAAAGTATAATATTTAGTCTCACTTGTTTAACTGGGTTCTCTTTAGCTACTTTTAGGACGTGTGAAAATCTGATGTTTTAGGTCAGATTGATGCAGAAATATAGAAAATTAGAAAGAGTTCACAAGCGTTCTAACACCACTGTATTTGCAAAATACATTTTTTTTAACCATGTAAAACAGCTTTGTCAACAAATTCATGATTTCTGAAAATTATTTATGGTGTAACACAAAAAAACTACAATTTAAAATATATATTATAATCTTAAAAAAGAAAAAGAAAAAAAATTGAGATTAAAAATGGTCTCGTTAATTCATATTTGGAATAAAAGTGGCCTAAGAAAAATATTTGAATTTTACTGTACTGACAATATTTTCAAGTAACGCGTTGTAATCAGAGCTCGCCAGCAAGCTTTACGATAGGAAAGAAACAAACACGAACTTTCTAAAATCGTGATGCTGCCAAGAACAACAAAAACAAAATCTGCATGCTCATGGTTGTGTTTCTGTCCCTCAGATCACCATGTTCCACCCCCAAACAGGCCTTTAAAAATAACCAAACATATGAACGGTGCTGTAACAGCAGTGTGACCAGGCCCGTTACGTCTACTCTCAGCATTCGAAAACTCTAAAAGTGACCTACCAGACATTTCCAACACAACCGTCTTCCAGCTGGAGATTATTTAGAAACACTAGCAACTTATTGCATTTATCTGAACAAAGGTATGGCTCAGGAACAGACAATGTGGATACAACGCCAGAGATGTTCTTTTAAGGCAACACTTTTCTGTTTGTTTCATGCTCAGGTATGTATCGCTAACTGTTTCGACATAATACTGGCAGAGGGACCCTCAACTTTCCTACTAATGCACGTGGGGGTTACGTGCACATGGTTTTCTTAACAATAACACCAAAGCACTGCAAACCAACTTTACTTGGAGGTTAAATGGTCCGGGGCTGCTAGTCTGTTAGATTTTTAATGCGAAAAGACAAATACAGTACTGTACTGATAAAAACATAAATATGAAATAAATGTTAAAGGCTCTTGTTTGTGGTATTTGCAAAAGACTGCAATTCCAATTAGGCTTTCACTAGCTACCGGTGCAAACTGAATACTGGTAGTTCTTGTTTGTGAAATTTGCCGCTTGTATTTGCAACATGACAAAAGGCTGATTTAGCCGGCAATATAAAATCTTTGCTGGCTAACGAGAAACGGTAAATACTTGTAACTAAAGTTTTTGTTTGTGATAAGTTTGCAGTTTGTATTTGTAACCAAACACAGGGCTAATTTAGCCTATGTTAATATAATTTTATTTACTAACTAATAGAGCCCGACCGGTTTATTGGTAGGGGCCAATATTTCAAGACGATATAGGCATTTGGTGACATATTGTATCAGTGATAATTGTCCATTAGTTGCAAATACAGTATAAACACTTCTAATTTTCATCCCTAAAATGCTGGAACCAGCTGTAATTATACAATGTATCCAGCAGGGGGCGCATGAAGACAACTTTCAAGTCATGGCCATTCACGTAAGTTTCACTTTCAGGTTCAGCACAGATGAAGCAGGGAGCAATACTGTGTGTGTTTTGCTGAACAGAGCACGGTAAGTTTATTTTAACTGATCTATAAAACAAATCAATAAATTCTCTTCAATCCTCCAAACCACTTGTCATTAGCTACGTGTCTCTCAAGTTAGCAAGCTAACATTTACATAACCTAGCATAGGCTATTGCTGTGCAAAACTTTATTCAGAACAATAAATCTAACGTAACGGTACAATATATATCAGTGATAGTAACGCTATCTTTGTTGTCCTCAGTGAAATGCTTTGTTTGTCTCAAATCTTAACTTCTCTGTAAAAAAAAATAAAATAAATAAAATTAAAAAAAAAACGCTGCTGCAGTCTATTAGACCTTCACCATGCCTGACTGACTGTTTAAAGAATGAACAGGGATGAACATTTCTTCACTTAATTCATATTTATGTAACACCTTTGATAACTTTATGGTGAATAGTGGAGGATAGAAAATGTGAACACGTTAGGAAGACTGTTTTTATGACCAGTGCACCACTTTTAAACCTACTGTGGGTCTAGGTATAGTGTGGATTTGGTTAGCTTAGCTTCATGGTTGCTAACAGCTGTGCTAAATAAACAAGCCCCGCTCCACTCACTGTTTTTTTAGATTCTTGGTTCTAGATTTACCTAAAAATATTTCAGCCATTACGGTATATCAGTTATCGGCAGTCACTTTCTCCTCCCATTATCGGTATTGGCGATAGTCCAAATTTCCATATCGGTCAGGCTCTACTAACAAATAGAAAAGCTAGTGACTAAATATAAAATAACTGGTAAAAGATGTGACATTTGGTGTTTGTTTTTGTGACCTAACAAAGGGGTTAATTTATCTGATGTTAATATAATAACGTTGACCAGCTATTGGGAAGACAAATATTAATTAAAATTTAAAGTATTAAAGATTATTTGTTGCAACCTTTGACTTAAGTGTTTGTGACCAAAGAGAGGCTAATTTAATGTATGTTAAAGCTACTAGGTAGTATTTCCTACAGCAAACTACAGGCTAACAGCTAATCAATCACAATGAAATAAAGTTTACAGAACTGACATATTATCATCCTAAAGGTATTTTTAAACCAATCTTATATTTTCCAAAGTATTTCTGGATGTTAAAATCTCAGATTTGTTTTGCCATTTTAAAAACAATTCATTACTAGTAGTTCAAATGTTAAAAAAAAAATAAGAAAAAAAATCGAGCGCTCATTAATATTAGTTTGGTATTAAGTATTTATGTCCAGTAAAAAAAATAAAATAAAATTCAAGTAATGAAAGAGATGTGGGTTTGAATTTAGACATTTGATAAATGTTGTAATATTTTTGACAAGTTACTACATAGAAATTTACAATTACAAAGTCTACTTTCAATGGGATTTTTTTTCTCTCTCTAAGCATTTTGTTTCTAATAAATGTAGACTTAGAATTATCTGACCTTTTACTGGCTTTCTTTAGTCATAAGTGTTTTAAATTATTGTTGGATAAAATGAGTCACTAATAACGAGAAATTTGCAGTGCATTCACTATTTTGTTACTTTGAAGTTTAGTTTAGAATATAATTTATGATTAAAAAATAACTGAGTTTATACATCCATCTAGGTCTAGGACGTTTGTATATAAGTTATTCACTTATGTTGAGAAGTTATACAAATATTGGTTTGATTTTTATAAAGTGTACAATCAATGTGGGCATTCTCAATCACCTTTTTGTCTTTTAGCTAAACATTTCATTGTTTTATCTTGGCAGTACTTCCATGACTCTAAAGCCCTATCTACACTGCACTGGACATTTTTCAAAACAGAGACAACAGTTTTGTTGCATTTGTTCAAAAGTTTTAAATGAAGACAATGAGTCGTTACAATGCTTTCCAAAGTAAAAAACAACAAACTGTTTTGGAGTTTCTAAGCAGACTCAAGACAAGAAGCTTTGGAGAGATGATGTGGGCGCTTTTTTAAAATGTTGCACTTTGTGTCCTAGAAACCAAAACAACAATAGAACATTTTTTACCTTTTTTTCTCCATGATGTTTACCGGTAGTTTGATCTTGATCCTGTCACTATAAAACTTTCATGTGCTGTAAAGATAAAATAATCAGGAAAAATGTTAAACAGTTTCAAATAAAAAAGTTGTTTTGGCGAACGATTAGCCAAGCTAAGACTGTTCCTTCTATTTTAATATTTTAATTAGAACCTGACCAATATATCGGTAAGGTCAATAATTTAGGACGATATAGGTTTTCGGGGACCTATCATCTCTGATAATTGTCTCAATATGCGCTGATATTAGCACTTCTGATTTTCACCCCTAAAATGCTGGAACCAGATGTAATTGTACAATGTATCCAGCAGAGGGTGCATGAAGACAACTTTCAAGCTATGGTCGTTCACTTAAGTTTCACTTTCACGTTCAGCGCAGACAAAGCAGGGAACAATACTGTGTAGTGTATTTTGCTGAACAAAGTATGGCAATTTATTTTGACTGATCTGTAAAATAAATCAACAATAAATTATCTTCAATTCTCCAACATGCTTGTCATTAGCTACGTGCTTTTCAAGTTAGCAAGCTAACGTTTAGATAACCTAGCATAGGCTATAGCCTTGTCAAACTTTATCCAGAACAATAAATCTAATGTAACGGTAAATATAAATTAGTGCAAGTAATGTTAACTTAGCTTAGCGTATTTTTAGTTAACGTTTTTCTTAGTTCATTAATTAGATCTTATTACGATTTTTCTTTTACATTTTTATACTTTTGTTGGATGTAACTGGGACCCTGTGTACACAATTTTGTTCCACATGTATCACATGTGGTGCGAATGACAAAGAAACTCTGACCCTCTCTCTCTCTTTGTTGTTCTCAATGAAATGCATTTTTTGTCTGAAATATTTTCTTCTCGCAAAAAATAAATAAATGCAGCTGTAGTCAATACTAATTAGACCTTCACCATACGTGAATGTTTAAACAATGAACAGTGTTTCTTTAATTTATATTTATGTAACACACTTGATAACTTTATGGTGAATAGTGGAGGATAGAAAATGCGAACACATGTAAGGAAGACAGTTGTAACGACCAGTGCACCACTTGTAAACCTACTGTGGGACGACGCATGGATCTGATTAGCTTCATGGTTGCTAACAGCTGCGCTAAATAAACAAGCCCCACTCCACTCACTGTTTTATTAGATTCTTGATGGTGGATAAAGCTAAAAAAATGTAAGCCATTATATTGGTTATCAGCATTAGCCTTCCTCTCCTAATACTGGTATCAGTGATAGCCAAAATTTCCATGTTGGTCGGGCTCTAGTTTAAATGTGGACATTTGCACCAACTAGATCTTAGATCCTGTCTACCGGTACACAGCAGGGATTTTCTTTCCCCTGTTTCAATTGTTCTAACAGAAACCCATGCCTCCAGAAGAACATCCACTTTAAAAAATGTCAAACTAAAGAAAAAGTACAGTTAGCTTGGCCGAAGAGTCTCCAAAAAAACCTTTTATATTTCTTTGACACCGTTTAAAATTTCTTCCAAGTTATTAATCATTTCAGCACATAAAGTTTATTCTTGACAGGATGTAAAATAAAACTAAAAAAGGTACAATCTGGTCTATTTGTTGTTTGGTCACAGAGTGTGTAAAAACAGGTGTACAGTATCTCCTGTCTACACTGATACATTGCTCAGAAGATTAAAAAATCTCCACTTTGCAGCAGAAAATACTGTTTTTTTTATATCAGTCGTTGTATGGATGGGGCCAATTTTTTGTTTCTTTATGGAGCAACTGATTTCTGAATGTAGAAGATAACTGAATGTTCTCCGCTTGCCATAAAGGTTTAGCTAGGCAGCTAACAAATTAGCCTTTAATACTTTTGTACTGAGATGAAGAAGATATATTTATGTAATGTAAAAACAACTGGCCCCTGCTCCAGCTTCAAAATACATAACAAAAAACAAAGAACTGAAGGTTGGTGTGCATGTAAACCCATAGATATTGTAAATACCAACACCATTAGCTCTAAATTCACAGAATATAATATTCATACCCTGTTTGACACTTATGCTGATAGAAAACAGATGAAACACTCTGAGAAATCCTGAACCTTTACCCCATCAGCAAGGTGGTGACCCTTTGCACTGCCTTAGTCTCAACAATCTGATCCACTCAAATGCTTAAGCTATTTAAAAGCTCTTTTAATTAAAAAGTATAGAGTATATATACAGATGTGACACCCCCAGTTCAGACCTGAAATGCACCTGTGTGTGATTCTTTCCACTGCTTGCAGAGATTTAACTATAGGCTGAGACAGCGTAACAGACAGTGCATTTTCATAGTTCTTTAGTTCTTTTCATAGTATTTGTTATTTAACTATCAGCGGTGTGGTGGCTTTCTTCGGTTCCAAATTTGTTATCTTCAGGCTTTTGGAGAAATGAGCTGGCCATTCGTCCAAGTCATTGGATCAAATGATCCGTGTGAGAGAACAGAAAGATAACTTGTCCTCTTCATAAAGATCCTCTATAACCTCCCTCCAATTCCCAGGGAGGGAAAACAGGTTCAGACATCCACCAGGTTCAAAAGCAACAATCATTTGTCCTTTTACATTTTTTTTGTTTTAGTCTTCTTTCGCATCACTGCCGCTCCATAAAGCACTTTGTGACAAGCCTGGTGATTAGAAGCGCTTTGAGAACAGTAAATCTGAACCATGAAGAGGACCTGATAAAATACTGTTGATGAAGAGAGCAAAACGAATCAGCCATAGACTATAAAGTGTGTTTTTGTTGATTGCCAAGCTGGTTGACAGGAAGACACACAAGGAGGATTCCGGTTATTACACATGATGCATTCTGGGATATTTTCATTACTGACAGAATGTTGAGCCACTGGCTGATGTCAGATGGGAAGTTGCTTCTTTCTTCTTCACATCCCATACTCTTCAGTTCCACTTTTTGTTTACGTCCTTATTATTGTCCCCCTTTCGCTACCTGTATGTGCAGTGAATGGTTGGTTGGAATATAATATGGCTCTGGACAGAAAGAAGGCAGATCACTTCCTCTTCCGGTCACAGACAGGAGGTAAGAAGTAGCAGCAGCCTACGAAGGGTTGGGGGTCTTCAAGGCATCCACTTTGGTCTCCAAGTCTGTAATCTGCGGAAACAACAGAAAACTGTGATACAACTGTAACGAGATCTTGTCAGACTAAAATGCCAGAAAATCTTGCAAATAAACAAACAACAAATCTTGTGATTTTCTCTAATGAAATTTTCTCAAAATGTCCCCGCTATTTTAATCGGTTTGTGTATTGGCAGTTTAAACAAACATGTCAGGCACTAGGACCATGTGACACGTCAAGTTAAGACATGTTGGAAAGGCCACTTCCCCCTGCAGCCTCTGTAGCTACGTGCTGAGAGGAAGAGTCGTTGTTGCGCCCTTTAAAACAGGATGGAATTATTGAAAAAGTGAAATGTGATCATTGTATGTTCACATACAATAACTGCATTTGTCATCTGTATTTAAATCATCACGTGAGATACACTCAGGTGGAGCAGCAGGCAGCTATGTAAGCGCACAGGGAATAGGTGTCTTGCTCAAGGACACCACAGCAGGTGGGCATGGAAGGGAATGGAACATGTAACTTTCCAGTCTCGAGTCAGCTGCCCTGCTACTGCGCCACAGCCGCCTCACTGCTGAGTTCACGTGACAATTTATTAACTCTGAGGCAGAAAAATCAAGTTTGAACCTCTTGTTATTCTGTTGGAGTTGGAGGTGAATTGGACTGTACTGTTTATTGAGTCCCACAGCATAAATAATCTGAAACATATGGAAGCAGTTGCACACATAGTGCACATATTACAACCTCTGCAAGTGAACATGTCTCTAAAATGCAGCTAAATATATTACAGGTAGTCCTCGGGTTATGACGGTCTCGTCTTACGACGTTTCGACGCATCTCCCTTATTCACGTTACGCGGTTACGTCGGTTTTACATCGGTTTTAACGACGGTTTTACAACGTTAAACGCCGTAATGCGGCGGAGCAGCGGCAAAAGAATACAGTACGCAGTGAAGCGGCAGAGGAATACAATACTGTACGGAGGAGGACGGCGTCACTAGCATCCCAGTAGGCCATTAGCTCTTCATTAGCCCTTCATTATGGCTCCCAAATGCAAGGAGGACT
>JARVGS010000472.1:5363409-5381876 GCA_031762315.1 Hypsolebias antenori | reverse complement strand
TATATATAGCACAATGAGTCCTTGGAAGATAATATATTAACTTTTTTTTTTGTAGATTGACATATTTCTCTAAAAGTATTATTATATTCTTATGGATTATGTTTACAGAGTTTCAGATCATTAATGAATATGCGTTTTTCTTCTTCATTTTTTAATCATTTATTGAACTAAATTTATCACAGTACACTGCAGATATCTCTCAGTATGTTTCTAAATACAATCAAGTTTAGCACATCCACACAACCACAGCATTTTGTTGTTGTTAAATTGACATGTATAAAGTATTTTTTTTAGATATCTATGATGAATTACTAACACTTGGAACTCACTCAGATATTTATTTCTCGAAACACATTAGTGTTTAAAAGACATTTACATACAAAACTCCCTTGAGGTCAGGTACGGAACGGGAGAAGGGAGTGGGGTGATCATGTATCTCCCCTGGCTGCAGTGAATTTGTCACATTTAACACTTAGACATTTATTAATTTATTACACGTCATCACCTTCATAAAGGGGTGGGCGGTTCAGTTAAGGTAGTGAGTGGGGTGACCTACCTGGCTTGCTGCAGGAGAACTTTCACCCACAGTTTCTCTTCTACTCACACCTGGGCTCACTTTGAACCAGACAACATGACCCACCCTTCTCTGCTCTGATTGGGTCAAACTGTTGCTCTGGTTCTCTTTAATGGTTGAAAGTGGCATCAATTTAATCCCTGTATCATCATTAGATTAGATGGCTTTACCAGGACCACAACAAAACACTTCTTATTCTCCTTCCTCATTTTTACAGATAAAAGAAATCCATCCGGGCAATGTTCAAAGTGATGGAAAACTGTTGCATCGATGGAGAACTTTAATCCGTGCGGATTCTATAAGCACTTTATTATGGGAGCCTGTCAGAAAACAGTTTGTGTGACTACATTAGAAATACCAAAAGGAACAAAAGGAAGCCCCTAATTTTGCCATAATTTATATTGTATGTCTTCGTTTCTATAACTTGTTCAAATTTGAAAACTGTTGCTTGAATAAATAAAGCACCCTTCAGAGGATGTCAGCACTATACCATGTGTGTGTCATGAACATTCTCAAGAATGATCTTTCCAAGTTTTCCTGTTTAGATTCTATTCTTTTTCAAGACCCACTTGTCAGTGTGGAAAAGATAAATATAGTTTATAACAAACCAAAATAACTGGGTGGGTTTAGAAATGCACTGACCTACAAGCCACAGAATAAGATGTGGCCGGCTCTGGTCCCATAATGTATGATCAGATTGCCTTTGCCTCTGAAATAGATGCTTACACAAGAAAACACAAAAATCAAGCTTTTTAAACCATAGTTATTTTTGATTAAATCCAGACATAATACAGATACTGAGATTCTAATTATACTAACACCTGTAGGTACTATTATTTAATGGATTATTTTTTGTGAGCTTTTGTGAGGAACTATAGGAATAATTTTCTTATCAGGTTAACAGAACATACTAGTTTTCAAATAAATAAATAAATAAATACAAAACTTAGATGACTAAGACATCCATAGTTCCAAACAAGTCTTTACTCTGCAAGCTTCCTCTGTCCACACTTATGTGACTGTTCAGTACAACAGAGAGTCTGTGGAAAAGAGGGGAAGCAGGAAGATGAGAGGTTGAGAGGCTTCCCAGGAGAGTGCTGCCCGGAGGAAGCACGATTAGGAGGTGAAGCAGTCAAATGCTCACACCAAATGTGCTGGCACATCTTGATAACCCCAGGCTGTTTTAGAGTAAGGGGACTGACTGGCAGATTCTCCTTATGGCTGACTTTAGCTGGATTATTTATCATCTCCCATAACCATGATGGACCCTCCCCCTGCTTAGCTGGACCTTGCACATGTACACAAACCATGCACGCTAACACAAAACCACATGATAAACTATCATCTGGAAGCACAGGGGGTTAAATAAAAAAAACATTTTATTTAAGAACACCATCATGCAAATATGTGACATTTCCTTGCTTTGACATACTTGATTTGAATAAATGGGTAATTAACATTTTTCTGCAGAACTTCATGATGAAAAAAAAAATCATTAAATCAAGCAATTACATTGGTTAGGGAGACAAACCTTCACAGGGCCCATAATAAGTTCTGACAATTCATGACGTATGAAGACACTATCACCACTGGAAGCTTTGCCTCCCACAACACAGTTTATTGTAGGCTAGGAGTTACTCTGTAATATTTTGCAACTAAGGGCTTCCATCCAGACCTCCTGGACTCTCACAGATATTTTTTTTTTTTTTTTTTTGGTGTGAGACTGGTAGAAATAAAAGTAAATAAATAGTCAAATAAAGGTTACTATTATTATGTTGCAGAACTGTCTTTTGAGTAAGCCTATTAGCTATGCGGGAGAATAGCGACATGTTGGTCATTCAGGGAACATCAAAAATGGCCAACTTTTAATTTTAATTCATTTTATTTTGTATAGTGTACAAATTTGGCAAGTCATTGATGTCCGAATTATATTTGCAATAAATAGGAGGCATTATGTGTATCACTTTTATTTTTATTTTATTTATTTTTTTGTTTTTAATATTGTTTACCATTAGCCTAACATGCATGTTTTTGGTCTGTGGGAGGAAACCGGAGTACCCAGTGAAAACCCACACATGCACAGAGAGAACATGCAAACTCCACCCAGAAAGGCACCTGGACTAGGATTTGAATCGGGGCAACCTGCTCGCTGAGAGGCAGAAGCTCTACCAGCTGTGCCGCCATGCTGCCCCATGGCATATTTAGTCATATTCAAGTTATTTTGTCATATTCAAGTTATTAGTTTTATTATAATTTACATATACAAATGTTCTTTTCAGTATAAACATACCAATATATGATCTATGTTAAAATGCTATACGTAACAAACCAGAATACTGTGATCACTGGATCACTGTGGCCTAATCAAGAGCTACCCGAACAGGAATCCTTTGCTGAATGCAGAGGTTTGCACCCTGCTGGTAGCCAGGGACACTGCCTTCAGTTCTGGTAACTCACAGGACCTGAGAAGGACAAGGGAAGAGCTGGTTGCTGGTGTTAAGAGGGCCAAAAACACATATGCAAAGTATCCAGGGTCAATTCACCTCATAAGACCCATGGAGCATGTGGCGGGGCATTAAGTGTATAACAGAGTATAAAGGCAGAGGCATACAATGCCCTTGAGACTCATCACTGCCTGATGCCCTCAACAAGTTCTACGCATGCTTTGAAGACCCGAACAGGCCACCCAGCACTAGACTCACCTCACCACCAGCAAAATTGTTTTTCAGCGTGACCTCAGCTGAAGTGAACTTTCAGGAGGATTAATACTTACAAAGCAACTGGCCCAGACAACATCCAAGGGGAGGTGTTGAAAGAATGTGCCGATCAGCTCTGCGAGATGCTGGCCGACATCTTTAACTCCTCCCTAACCCTGGCAACAGTTCCCACCTGCCTGGAGACCGCCACCATCATCCCAGTCCCAAAAAGCTCTACAGTGACTGGTCTGAATGACTATCAGCCAGTGGCCCTCACTCCGATAGTCTCTAAATGCTTCAAAAAACTGGTCATGACCCACATCAAAACAACCATCAACATCAACAAGGATCCTCATCAATACGCATACCGCGAGAACCGATCAACAGAGGACGCCATCTCCTCTGTGGTCCACACTGCTCTCAACCACCTGGAGAAGGACTCCTGTGTTTGTGTGCTTTTTGTGAACTTCACGTCTGACTTCAGTACCATGATACCCCAGACCCTGATGGACAAACTGCTCACAGTAGGACTAATCCCCTCTATTTGCAACTGGGTCCTAGACTTCTTAACAAACAGACCACAGTCTATCATGATCCACAACCCTAAACACTGGCTCCCCTCAGGGCTGTGTGCTGAGCCCTTTCCTGTTCACTCTGCTCACATATAATTGTGCACCTACCCATCCAGGTGGTCACAGTTTAAAGTTTGCTGACAATACAGCAGTGATTGGATGCATCACAAACAATGATCAGTTCAGCTACAAGCAGGAGGTGGAACACCTGGAGAGCTGGTGCAGGAAGAACAACCTTTACATCAATGTGAAGAAGACTAAGGAGATAATTGTGGACTTCAGATGGAACAAACACCCCCTCACCCCTCAAACATAGGAGGATCTGCGGTGGAAGTGGTCTCCAGCTATAAGTACTTGGGTGTGCACCTGAATGACAACCTCAACTGAGGCAACAACACTAAAAGCCTGATCAAGAAAGCACATCAGAGACTCTACTTCCTCAGGAGGCTGAGGTGAGCTGGTCTGGGAAGCGCAGTCCTCACCTCCTTCTATAGGTGTGAAGTGGAGAGCATCCTGTGATCCAGCATCAACGTGTGGCATGGAGGCTGCACAGCTGCAGAAAGAAAAGATTTGCAGAGAGTGGTGAAGGCTGCACAGAAGATGTTGGAGTCAGTCTTCCCACCATCACAGATATTTACACCTCCAGATCCAGGTACGTGGCTGAAAATGGAGGAAGACACCGATGAGCTGAGCGGTGATTGGCTGCCTGCCTGGAGCTGTGCTGCGTAAGAGGAGCTGCTTCTGTGATGATGTCAGCTTCCATCCTCTCTGTGCATCCAAACCAGTCACAGCTGGCCTGCTGTGCTTTGTAACTGTTGGATAAATTAGTTTTGTGAGGAGTGTTGTAGGGGTGAGCAGCCATTTTATTTAATACTTTTTTCTGTTTTTGTTAGTTTAGTCAAGATAAGAAACTTGTATTTTGGTTTATTTTGTTTAGGTAATAAAAAATGGCAAGACATACAGTTTGTTTTGTTATTTTCGCCTGGGCTAACTCTGAAGTTTGGTAAGACTCCATCAACTCAACAATAAAAATGAACAATTGTTAATAAACTCACTGTTTAACCACATCCATTGGCTCCGTGGCTGCTCGAGGTGTGCAGACGGTGGAAACGCCCACATCTAATAACCTGTGGCTGTGTTTGCTCAGGCTGTAGCAATGGTGTCCCACGCCTTTCACCCAAGGACCGCTGCAGATAGCAACCAGCTCCATACGAGCCTGAACAGAAAAGTGATTGAAGAAAGTAGATGGATGGATGAATAGATGGACACTGAGATGTATGGATGTATGGACAAACATACGGAAGAATGGATGATGGATACATGGATGGACAGATGGATGAATGATGGATGAACAGACGGATGGATGGATGGACAGACATATGCATTGATAGGCAGATGGATTGATGGGCAAATGGATGGATGGAGTGACAGTTGGATGGACAGATAGATGATGGATGGATGAATGGGCTCATGGATGAAGGGATGGATGAATGGAAGGACAGATGGATGGATGGATGGATGGATGGATGGATGGATGGATGGATGGATGGACAGCTTGACTGATGAACAGATGGATGGATAAATGGATTCATGGATGGATGGATGCAAAGCTTTTTCAAGTTGCAAGTGGAGCTCACTGAAGTCGTTCCTACATCAGAGTTCCTGTCCTTTGAGGTGAATGTATGAACATTGTTTATGGGAAACTCCACTTGTGTCAATACATTAGCAAGGGTTTTCAGTTTCCATGCACAAGTTGCTGGACTCGTGTTTTAAACTTTTAACATGTTTTAAAAACTAATAATACTTTAATTTTCTCTAAGAGTCACAAAGATTTTGAGACTCTTCTTAGACCCATCTGAAATTACAGTAGTCCCCATCTGTCTCAGCCTAATAAGGTTTTATCCTCGACTGCTTGTTTGCAGGATCTTGTTGTTTCAGTTCTGATCCACGTCTCGTGACTGATGAGAGATGGAGTGTAGATGATATTGAGAGCTTTGCCCTTTGATGCAGATCTTTTTTCAATGGACCAGAGCCTTCACAGGTGTCCATGGCAGGGATGGCACCCTACAACTCTATCCTGACCCCACCGTCTTGAAGTGCTCTGCACCTTCATGGTAGTAATGCAGACTTCAGGGACCTCATCATCAAGCGTCCCACCTACCACCAACGTTGCTTGTCTTCAATTCGAGGACACCCTCACTGTGGACCTGACAGAGTTCCACACCAGCTTGCTGCCTTCTCTAGTCACCTACTGCCCCACCATCTCCACTGAGAAGGCATACCATGAGGAGCTGACTGTGACCAGAATCACCAACACCTGCTTTGAGCTGGCCAAGCAGATGGGCAAACATCATCGTATGCCCTGCAGTCTGTATGAAGTGATGAAGTGTGGAAGGGACCATGACCTTCATAGGTGTACCATGGTGATGGGGCGCACAAAGACGTTAAAACCACCACCAAAACTTAACCCATCATCTAGTTTATGGGCTGGTGTCCTGTTGGTTTTAAGGTTAGCATCACCGACCAGACACCCACCATTGTTCCTGGAGGAGACCAGGACACGGTGCACTGGGCACTGTGCAAGATGAGCAACTCCACTGCCATCACCAAGGGCTGGATCACACTTGATCACAAGTTCAACCTGATCTATGCCAAACACAGCTTTGTCCTTGGCGAGGTTGGGGCGAGTTCTCTGAGACTTAGGAGGACATGGCAGCTCAGGAGGAGGATAATGAGGAGGTGGCCATTGACTCCAACCAGGGGAGTGCACAAAGAAAAATAATTCTAATTGGTTGCACATGGATTTGATGGTCGTATTTCACCATCTGATTGGTCGGATCAAAGCAGGCACTGATGACCTCAGTCAGCTGCTCTGTGCTGACAACGGGGTGTTTTGAGTCACTGCTTTCCTTCATACTACTGTCTACGTCCAAAGTCTCCACCTTTAAATCCTCACAGTTCATTTGAGCTATTGTTTTCATAGTAGGTTTTCAAACATGGCAACGATCGTCGTCCATGTTCTCCACTTCAACATTTCACTATTTCACTTCACTGTCTTTACAATTTACGTACTGTAGGTCAAAATCTTTCTGACATCTCCTTACATCTCTATGCCGATGATACAGTTGTTTACTGTCGAGCTAACACAGTTGCTAAGAGTTTCCAGTTTCTACAGTCTGCATTTGACATCATCCACTCAGATTTGTTCCATTTGAAACTGGTACTAAATGCTGACAAAACTAAAGGGATGTTGTTTTCAAACAGGAAGTTGGTGCCAGCAGCTCTTCCTCCTACCTCATTCATACATGGTGTTCCTATTGAGTTTGTGGTTCTGGCAAATGGACTTTTAATTGCTGCACATCTCTTTTTTTAAGCCACATGTTGAAAACTTAATGAAGAAACTGAAACTAAAGCTGGGTTTCTTTTTCAGAAATAGATTTTGCTTGACTCTGAATACCTGGAAACACCTTGTAACTGCTTCCTTCCTACCGACCATTGATTATGGTTACATTATTTACATGAATGCTCCTGCTAGATCCTGCAGATGTTGGATACTGTCTATCATGGCACTCTAAAATTCATAACTGGTTGTAACTGCCGTACCATCACTGCACCTGTACTCCTTGGTCAGTTGGTCATCATGCACAGAGGCTCTCACACTGGTTCATCTTAATCTTTAAATCACGTCTTGGTCTGCTGCCTTCTTATATCTTCTCCCACATGTCACGCCGTCAGTGCAGTTACAACATGCGCTCTCAGACCATCAGTACCTGCAGCGTTCCCTCAGTGCAGACTGAACTTGGACAAAAGACCTTTTCTTACTCTGCTCCTGTTTCCTGGAACACCTTGCATATATAAACAGGTCTCTCTTGAAAATGAGTCCTCGTGACTCAATGAGACTAACCTGTATAATTAAAGACAGAATGAAAAAATATCCACTCCTACTTTATTTGTACTTTACTATCGTCTTCTATTTGGGTGTTTTGGTTTTCCTTTTGATTTTTAATGGGAACATTTGCAAGTTGGACGTGACTGTTGATTGTGAGCCTGTTGTAGAAACCACACGTGGCCAGAGGAGGGCAGAAGGTTCTACTTCTGCACAAACATGAGCAACAGGAGGATTCTGCTCATGAACAGACTATAACAGCTTTCAAATATACTTATTGCACTTTTAGGTTTGGGCATACAAATTTGGGAAAAAGGTCAAAATCTTAACAATCCTTACCAACGTCCTGTGTTTCTTTGGAAAGGTGATTATAGCTCAGATGTGTTGAAGTGAAGATCTTGCGAAGTTGTGAGCAATTAATATCTTACCTGTGGGCACATGACAGTGCTCTCTCTGAACCTCAGTTTATTCTAGTTTAATTCCAACGAGACCAATAAGCTGAGCCTAGAGCTGAGTGGACTCTGCACCTTCAAGATATTAAGAGATCCAATGTTCCTTTCCACAGAACATCACTTCACATTGTCTGAAATATCCCTTAAAGTTCTTTAACTACCTGCACTTCCTATGTTTGAACATTCCTCAAAAGTTTCCACTTGGTGGAACATTGCTGTGACATCTGAAGCACCCGCCCGTCCTGTCAGTGACATGTGAACTGTGTAGTTGTGAAACTCTCAGGGCTTCATTGTAAAAGTGATGGACCTCTGTAGGTTTTTCCAGTTTGACAGAGATCACCTTCTCTGCTCCCGCTCTGCCCAAACAGGTTCATTCTTTAAAACAAGGTGCCCTCCATGCTTGAGGTGAATGTAGACGTTTGAATTTTAGCCCGAGCCCATCGTACTTCTGCAGTTGTTTCGTCCTGAGAATCTAACATCTGACCTTTAAGATGGCACTTTTCAGCAGCATCTTGAAAATATCTACTATATCCAGTACTTGTACTGGGTAAAAATCTGGGTACCTGGAAGCAGTTACAAGGAACACCATTATCCTAGTACTTTCCCCTAATGTGGATAGGCTACTTTTGAACCAGGCTCACATTAGTTTGCGCCTCAGTGATCAGAAGAGAGCTTTTGATTTTGCGCCCCAGATCTTACATCTTACAGCATCAGAGCAAAAATCACAGTTTTCTGAAAACTTAGAATAAACATGTTTACATAAACAACTTTAATTAGGCTCAGCCGTCATCTTCATGTATCAAAGGGAAGATTAACTAAAGTTTTTTTTTTTTTTCATGACAAATTTGTGAACATTTCATCTTAACTGTTGTAGTAGTTTAAAGCTGTTTGGACTGATGAGCTAAAGGCTAATCTGAAACCAAAGTGAAACACCTCCAAACCTTTACAGCTCAAATCAAATGCTATTTTTAAACCATTACATCGTCATCGATCACTAACATGTCAAGATGAAAAGCTTTGGTATTTTTGGAAGCTCAAATAGCAGCAGCAGCTAGCTTTAGCACCATCATAATATTTCTAATAAAATAACTGTCTACACGGAACATGCAATAAAGGTTGAATGAAAAAAAAAATCCCTCCCATGCGGAATGTCTGTGTCACTATGTGCGGGGAGGTTTTTTTTTTTTTTTTTTTCAATTTCAGGCTCTCTCTCTCTTCAGCCAGAGATTTTTTTCCCCTCCAAGTGTCACTTTAATTACATGTCTGTCTAAACAGGTCTCACTTGCAAATGAGTCTTCGAGGCGCCATGCGATTTTTCTGTATAAAGGTTGAATGAACTGTTAAGAGTTAGCTCAGCTTTTAGGAATTTGTAGGTTTGAGCGTATTTCACCAGTTTTGTCGTCCCTTCACTGGCTCCCTGTTCGTATCAGAATCGATTTAAAAATTCTCCTGTTGACCTTTAAGTGTGTTAATGACCCTCGTATCACTGAGCTACTTCAACCACATGTTCCTTCTCGGGAGCTGAGATCATCTGACCAGCTGCTTTTGGTTGAAGCTCAGAGGAGATCGGTCTGTTTCAGTCGTGGACCCTAGACTTTGGAACAATCTGCCCCAACATCAGACAGACCACTTCACTTCCTGTTTTTAAATCTCTTTTAAAAACTCATCTGCATTCACAGATTTTTAACAGTGTGATCTGTTTTACTGTATATATATATATATATATATATATATATATATACACATATACTGTATATACATATATATATATACTGTATATATATATATAGGCCTATATGTATGTATATATATATACATATATATACACACAGTAATATATACAGTATATATTTTTTTTTATTTTTCTTATGATGCTTTAAGTAATTGTTAGTTTTTCTTTAATGCCTTTGATCTTATTGCTCAGCACTTTGGCAGCAGCTGCTATTTTAAATGTGCTTCATAAATAAATTTTATATTCAGGGATTAAAAAAAAAGTTTGTATACGAACAACAATTATGTTTTTATACAATTATTTAAGATACTTGTGTTTTGGAGGTACGTCCAGTTGGAAAAGCAGATATTTGCTTCTCCGCATGGTCCAAGTTTGGCATAATAAAACTAAAACTCTGCTTTTTGTGCTGCAGCAGATACACTTTTAAAATGTTTTGACAAATTCCTGTTTTCTTCTCACAATAGTCCTCGCAGGTGTCTGAACATCCCAGAGTGCACAATTTGTATTTTTTTTGTCAACATCTATGCAAACTGCAAATTTTGGCCCAACTTTTTTCAGAGTCCGTGTAAACATGGTGTTCAGGTTTCCAGACAGATGGAGCATTTTCCTGACAGTTGTAGAGAGATAGTGGCTTTAACATGAACGACATCAATAAAAAGGACAAAAGCCAGAAGTTTGAGAATGCTTTATTTCACTTTTCCACCATCTAAACACGACCACGCACAGATTACAGGCTCATAAATGTAGGCACACAGAGCTGCAGCTTCTCTGGGGAACAAGAGGCACCAACAGATTTACCTGGAAAACAACTTGTTTCTGGATCAGTTATCTGGCAACAAACACCATCTCATTCACGGGAAATCTGAACGACCGAGTCAGTCGTGGTCCAAAATGTACCACAGGGAGGGGTCGGGGGATATTTAGAGCTGCAGTCCAGATTCCAATCAATTCAAGCCAGATCTAAAATCCTACGCAGAAAACTGATGTGAACGCCTCTGAAACCAGATCCAGATTACTCCTGACCAGTGTGTGTGACGGCCGAGGCAGCGGTCCCGTCATGTCAGCTGCAGTTTGAGGTTGTTGTGATTTCAGCTTCGACGTCTCCCAGAAGTTTCACAGTGACTGATCCCAGGGTGCTCCTGTCCCCCACATACACGCCCATCACCCCCAGTCTTCCATTTTACCCAGCCCCGTTTATTCCCAAAATACTGCCCTTAGCGTCCCTGACCCCCACCCGTCCACCCCCCTCCCTAATGACGAGGAGTGTGCTCATTTGCTGATGATGCTTCCTCCCCAGGTCTCGTGTTTGGTTCCTGGTTTCAGGTGGGTGATGGTCACCTCCACCGCCTGGACCTTCTCCAGTTTGGGCGGGATGGAACAGACCTTGTAGCTCACTTCGTCGCCCTCCACCGGCACGTACTCCCCCTCGATGCTGGACGGAGACAAAAAGGTTCAAACGTTAGAGAGGGGAGAATAAAACCGTTCTGCTCAGCTTGACTTCCCTCCATTTCATAGAAACACAACGCCCCCCCCCCCCCACCCGAGTCTCCCCTGAGCTTTTAAACAGTAAATCCTACAATTTCAGAGGATTCATGCAAATGTTTTTCATTGACCCTTTATTCATACAGCTAGTCTCCTCGAGTCATGAGAACTCATTTTCAAGAGAGACTTGTTTAGGGAGCAGATAGTGGGGGTTAACTGCCTTGCTCAAGGGCCCACAGTGGAGCAAATGAGGGTGGAGACAGGTGTGGGTGTTTCACCTTTTCCACCCATATTTTGATGTCGTCAGTCTGGGGAGTTGAATCTGCAACTTTCCAATCACAGGCCCATCTTCTCTAACCTCTGCACCACCACTCCCCATATATAAAATATATTTTCTGTAGGTTTTGGCCTATAAGTTGCAGTTTTTTACATAATTTACATGTCCTGCGACTTACAGGCCCAAGAGACATATTTATATGGATTTTCCCCATATTTACAAACCATTTTTTGGCTATGACCATTTTCATTCATTGTGACTGGAAAAAAAATTGAGCAGTACCACTTTCAGTCACTGGAAGGCAGCAGAGTAGTAATAGCAGTATGGCATGCTGTTGTATCATGTAATAGGAAAAGGGGGGCTATAATGACAAATTCAAAAAATTCAAGACAAAAACAACTGGACTTTATTTATTATAAAGAAAGTTCATGCTCAATAACCCAGGTACCAAATCCAATAATTCTCAATCAGGTCATCTGGACAGTTTCTTTTTATAGAAACGTTTCACCTTCACTCCAGAGGGCTTCATCAGTCAGAGGAGTTCCAGTAAACTGATTCCCCACCAAGCAGTAAACACCTTAAGTGGACCAACCAGTTTGCTGGAGCCAAGATGGTTTCTGGGGACCGTCCTGTCGCTCGTCGACTCCTCACAGACAGGCAGCCACAGCCAAAGTGGTTCAAGACAAGAAAGTTCATGATCCAGATGACCCGACTGAGAATGATTGGATTTTGTACTTGAATTACTTCTACATTTATTAGAGTACATTTTTATCAGTTTATTTATACTTTTACTTAAGTACAATGTTTGAGTACTTTCTCCACCACTGCGTACTTGGGCTGCAGGTTCAAGTCCAGGTTGAGTCAGAAGAACATCTGCTGTAAAATAGCCAAATCTCCCTGCAGAAAGAAGCAGATGAAAGAAAAACCACAAGGATTTTAAACTATCAGCTTTACAGGAAAACCCCAGTAAAGATCAGATGAAACAAAGAATAATAGTGTATGTACTTATAATAATGTCTCGGTTAAAAAAAAGAAACTTCCAGATGACCTGACTGAACATTGGTGGATTTTTTACCTGGATTATTGAGCATGAACTTTGGTATATGTACATAGTAATTTTTGCTTGTGAGAAAAATGTTAAAATTGTTTCTTTTGAAACCTCTTGACGTTTCTGAAGGAAAAAATAAAATAAAATAAAGATCTCTGCAAAGTTATTTGGTTGGAAAAGGTGAAAGTTACTGTCTGGGTGTATCAAAGGTAAAAGCCCAACTGGGTCCATTCAGTGTCTGCACATATCTCCAGAAGGAGGAGAGTCACAGGAAAAGAAGACGAAAAGCAGAAAAATAAAGCGGAGGGATCAGGGTTGGGGTGTTTTTGTTCATAGTGTGAAATGTGATCATGTCCTGGAGCCACTTGGGCAGCTGGGAAGTCCCCCTTCCCTTGATTTTCAGCTGGGATCACTCCAAAACACACATGCACACACTCTTCTCAACAGTTCGTCTGATCCTGCCGAGCCGTAAAGAAAGACGCTGAAACTGGAGTCACATTTATTACCTTTATTCAGTATGACTACCCTTACACAGCTGCACCCCCTCCTAGCTAGAAAACAAACACTTCCATAGGATTAGTTCAGCAGTAGTACATCAAACGTCTTATTTAGTTTTAATTTTTCCCAAACCTCCTGACAAAAGTCGCCATGTTTGTTTTCACTCTGTGTAAAGATCCCATGACTGAGAAACATGCATATGACATGTAGTTGTAATCAGTATACCACTAATCATAATGCACGTTATTGAGATTACAGTACTGCATGACAAGTTCAAATAAATACCAACGTACGAGTGAAGTCGTAATTTTATATAAAGATATCAAACTCTTATTATGGGTCAATACTGAAATTTGACAATAGTTTGCACAGCTAGCTTTGTTTTTTATTTATCACAATGCTATAGCTTCCAGCAAACAGAAAACCTCGACTTAATTTAAAAAAAACAATGTAAAACAGCATCAGAATTGCACTTTGATTTTGTAGCTTTCTTCCATATTGGTAACTTTTAACGCCTCAACAAACGAGCACTGGCTATAAATGGCACTATTCAAGTTTGTTGATGCTAAATCTGTTTTCTGTTTACTGAAAACATACAGGTACAAGAACAATGTAAAAAAAACACAATGATAATAAGAATATAAAAAAAACAAACAAAAACTTTAATTGAACAGAAAGAAAGATAAAATGTGCTTGCTTGCACTTTTTATTTTTCCCCAACAATACTATTGATTTCACGTTACCTTCACCAAACACAGCTAGAGATGTTTCCAATAGTACACTGATTGACTCCGAACAGGTGCCAGGAGCATTTTGTTCAGTAACAGGAGGACAAAGAAACTCCTCTGGTTCCCAAAGTTTGATTAAAAAAAAAACCAAAACCTTTTCTTAATACCCCTGAATTTATTAATCGGATCGCTGACGTGCAGAATTCAATACAATTTCACGGTTTCAGCTCATTTCAAAACTATTACTGTATCTCGCTCGTGCAGATAAGGGGGAAACAAAAACACCCGTTTTGCTTTTTATTGCTGCTCACAGTTAAGTTTAAAATCCAAAGTCCTCAGCTAAAAAAAGAAAAACATAAAAAACACTGATCTAAGATTCTCTCTTGAAACAATGAAAGGCACTAGCGGTCGGAAAAGAAGACGTGAACAAACCAAAACGTAACAAAACCCAGACGGGCGCTCGCAGAGCTGCGCCTTCCTCTGTGACGCTTTTTCCCAGATTCTTGATTTTTTTTTTCTCGACCTAAACGGTGCACCAAGATTTGGCACGATAAGAGAGAATGAAGCAATTCCAATTTGGAATTTAATTGTCGCCCTTTGCAGAGAATTCTGGAGGCCAGCGATCGCGTTTCGGTGGAACGCTCTCGGTAAGAAGAGCTTGGAGAAAGCGCACAGAATCGCTCCAACGCTTCATTTTTTTTCTGTCTCTTCCTCCAAACGCAGCTTACACACATGAATCAGAGCGTTGTCAAGTTTCATTTTGTAATTTTGAACTATTCCTAGGAATAATAAATACATGAAAAAACCCCAGAATTTAATCACCCTGGATTGTTTTTTTTTCTCCTCTCACACAGACCATGGCAGTAGAACAGAAAACCAACAATATAACATGTAAAATGTAACAAAAACAAGTTTTAAAAATGGTTATCTGATGGATAAAATCTTGAGGACAGCCCTCTAATAGTACAAGGATGGTTTGTAGAGCTTTTTATTAAGCAAATGGTACTTTTTTTTTATTTATTTACCGTATTTTCCGATGTATAAGTGGCTCAGGAGTATAAGTTACATCAGTCAAAAAAAGCATCATGAAGAGGAAAAAAAAAACATATAAGTTGCTTCGGCATATAAGTCGCATTTATTATGAGTTTACTTAATGGTCAAAACAGCTTCATTGCACCTGGGCAGCACGGCACCATCCATCCATCCATCGCAGCCAGAGCCGCTAGCTCTCCAGCGTCCCTCCACCTGCACCAGCTGAGTGAAGCAAGCGTGCACGAAGGGACTCACTGTTGCAGTTTTTAGAAATTTGAAGTGTCAGTCAAAAATTGTGTTATGAATATAGAACAAAAAAAACGTATATGTCGCTTCAGCGTATAAGTCGCAGGACTGACAAATCTATGAAAAAAACCTGTGACTTATATGCCGGAAAATACGGTAATTCAAATGGACGGATTAGTTTATAACCTACATAAACTGGATAACTCACAAACCATAGTACTACCATGCTTTCCTATTAGCTTAATAATAATAGTATTTTATAATCCTATATAATGAAAGTGCACAGGTTAAAATAAACAAACTAAAGTTATAATAAAAATAAAAAATAAAAATGACACTGAGAAATCACCACGTCTCCCCTGGCTTCTCACTGGACGGTTAGATTAGCCAATCACAATCTCCATTTCAAAACTGTTCTCTGAACTTGTGAGAAACGTGCTTCCACCGTGAGGCCAGAGCGACACATTTACGTGCACAGAAATACTGTACATTCTGCAAAATGGAGAAGCAGAAACAATCAGTTTGTGTTTTTTTATTTTTATTTTTTTTTTGGAAGGTGGTCCGAGGCCACACAAGTCGGGAGTTGGTCAAAGGAGCAAAAACGTCGACGTGTTTCTGAAAGCACGTCTGCTCACAAGCACCATGAACTTTTATTTGGATAAAACAACAACAACGTCCAGCTCAAAGGAGACGAGTCTCTCGTCCACCACGCAGGTTAATGGAAACCGAGTTGTTTTCGACATGCAGGCTGAGGATGAAGCAGAAACTGTGCATGGTGTGAAACGTAAGAGGTGAAGAGGGCTGAGCCTGCAGGCAGAGGTAGGAGGAGCAAACTGGATCTGACACCAGACACTGATTTGAAACCACATGGAGCTACGTTAGAATCCATCTCACTGAGGACAGGAGCGTCTAGACACGATCACGTCCTGAGACCTATTTACTGCTCGGTGAAGCCTGTACAAAGGGAGCGCGCTCGCATCATTTGAATCAATGTCCAAAACCTCTTACTGGTT
This sequence comes from Hypsolebias antenori, assembly GCA_031762315.1. Classification (NCBI taxonomy): domain Eukaryota; kingdom Metazoa; phylum Chordata; class Actinopteri; order Cyprinodontiformes; family Rivulidae; genus Hypsolebias; species Hypsolebias antenori. The sequence continues at coordinate 5,365,640 of JARVGS010000472.1, read as the reverse complement.
TTCTCCGAGCATCACCAGGAGTTCAATCCTGGACAAAGTTTTCCACAGCATCTCTCAGACAGACATCTGGTTTTTGTCTCTGACCTCCTCTCTCTCCAAAGCTGCTTTAAGAACTTGAGTACACCTCCCTCTACTCCGCAAACCTTGTTCTCTCCAATCAGCACAAAATGACATACACTCGTATATTCAGTAAAAGTCTAACAGAGGAGTGACTGACCTCTAAACGAGGCTCGTTTGTCCAGATGTTTTCCTCTGATGTGTACAACAGCCTCGACTACATGCTCTTTGTGCTGTGGCTTAAGGACGCACGCTCGAGCAGGGTTGACCGCCGACAGCGTTCCGTTTTGAAACGCCTAAACGCGCTTTGTGTTCAAATGGAAGGAACGCTGATATTAGGATCCTGCAAGATCGCAACCTGAATGTAACGCATTTAAGAATATAGATATATACAGTAGCTTTATAGTGTTAGAAAATGCTGATTAAAATAACGTCTTGCAGGATTTACTTACATCAACCCTGCTTTTAGCGTCGTAAAGCCAACGTGTCTATGATCCACAAGCAGTACATGGATTTATTAAAACACACGAGCCCCACTTTATAGTTTGCTTAATACTAGCTTGCAATGGTTTAAAGCTATTGTTAATACTAAAACAGTACGTTGTTGTCCTCACACTCCCAACAACAAGGAGAAATGACAGGCCCTCCGTCTGCAATGGGTAAAAACGTTGCACACAAACGTGTGGAGCATTCACTTCAACACTGATACACACATGGAGAAGGCGAGGACGTTACCTGACCATAATATTCAGGGGGACATGTACCCCACAACTCTGTGATCTAAGGGTGATGCGGGGGGCAGCAAGCTGCTGACGGTCTTCAGGAGATGGTTGAAGTTATTAGACGCACGTTGGAGTTCGTCTTTAGCCGCATGACCCATGACCTGACAGCTCTGAGCAAACTCCCAACAAGACCCCAGAGGGAGACAGTGACACAAGAACAGGGCTTTACATCAGCACAGAAACACGTCAGGTGTTCGTGTTCGACAGGCACTTCCGCCGAGCGGTTTAATTTTGTTTGCAGGTCCGTTACCCAGATTTATTTATTTTTTATTTATTTATTTATTTTTTTATATTTGTGCTCTTGTAGATTTCGCTTCGCAGTTAAAAAATAGTGTATCTCTGTTCACAGTCATCGTGTTTTGCCATTTCAAAAGAAAGGAGAGGAACCTGAGGCACCTGAGCTGAAGTGCACTTCATTTGGACTTGAATATCGATTTGTCGAAACGTTCCCTTTCTTTAAGCGTGGCTCTGAACAGACCTGTCGCGACGTATCGGGTCGAATGGACCGCGTTAGCCCTCTTCGATTTCTCCTTACCCCAATTCACCCTTCTTTATATTCACAATGTCGAGCCCTGCAGCACGAGTTCATCTTGTAGCGCACGCCTGACAACAGGAGGGAAAAACAGGTCAAAAGCTCATGAGCTGCAAAGCCATGCAATTCTATTTACCCTACTGTATTGGTGTGCTAGCATCACAGCTTTAAAATGATCCTGAAATAAACACCTGCGGTCACAGGTGCTCCTTTTATGCCCATAATATTTCGTTATAAAACCACTGACCCGCCCTTGTTAAAATTTATATAGATTTATATTTTGCTCCCCTAGCGATGAAGCAGGAGGAGCTTGCATATTTTAGTTTATGTATCTTGTAAACATTAATGAGTCCCTTGATTAAGAGGTCAGCCAGACACGGGTCAGTCCTGGCTAAGACGGAGAGAAAGAAGGGAGTTGGGGGTTATCCCCCCACACCCAACAAAGGAGCACCAATGCCGACAGACATGCCTAAAAGAAGCGAGGATGTCATTCAGTCACAAGACCGAAAGAGTGACATCATCTTTACGAGCCTCCACCCCACACAATGTGTTTATGTTACCAGGCACGCCACCGGGAGGCCAGGACGAACAGACACCTTTAACATCAAATGTACAGCACTGTGACACTGGAAAGAATAGACACCCCATAATATCCACAACCCCAACATAACCGAGGCCCTTAACCCCACATGCCAAATATGTCTACTGCAGTCCAAACGTCTAGTGCACACTGTACACACATCGGCATTCCCCTAAGCGTCAACAACAACACGAACGAGCAGCATGTTAGGCTGATTGGTGACTCTAAATTGACCCTAGGTGTGAGTGTAACAGGTCCCTCTTGTAAATGAGTCCCCGTG
>JARVGS010000472.1:4839024-4853065 GCA_031762315.1 Hypsolebias antenori | reverse complement strand
CACCATCTGCTCCCTAACAGGTCTCTCTTGAAAATGAGTTCTCGTGGCTCATTGAGACTAACCTGGATAAATAAAGGGTAAATGAAAAAAATTGTTGTTGTAGTTCATCCTGGTTTCATTAGAGTTGTTGTAGATGCTGAGCAGATGCTGAGCTTTGTGCAGGAAGTATCTCTTGTAGCAGTCTGTCCCACAGCCGATCTGAAGAAACTGGCTGCAGATGCCGATCCGTCCACCCAGACCAACAGACTCTCGGTCCTCTTGGGCAGCAGGACTGCCTGAATGCTGGGCAAAACTCCACCCCGAGCGATGGCCATTTCTCCCAGTAGCCTGTCGAGCCCCTCGTCGCCATGGACTTAACTGCAGGTGCCAGAGGACGATCTCGGTCCTCCCGCTCTCATGAGTCGCGTTTCCCGCTACCTCCAAGGTCTTGGTGGTCAGGCACTTGAGCACAGCCTGATAGACAGTAATGCATCCACAGCACCTCCTTTTCAACTCTTTTGGGATTTGGGGCTGTAGCTGAAGTCTTATTTGAGCTTTTGAGATGTTAATCAGCAGCTCCCAATTGTAGAAAACCATTTTGTTTTTATGGCTATGCATCAAAGCAAATGTCCAAAAGTAAAAAAAAAGGTTTCAGTAAAAACCTTTCCAGTGGCACATCATCCGATACCAGTGGAAATAATCCGGAAAAAAAAAAAAGTGATTTACATCCAGAAAAATTCGTAATAAAATTTTTCGAAATTAAAATCCCAGTATGAATGTAAGAGAGCTTCTCCAACATGAGGCCACCTTGAGCGGAGAAATTCTGGAATGCACATGGAAGTTTACAGGAAAACTGCTAAAACTGGCCCTTTTAGTTGTTGTTTGTATAACAACCAATAAAATTCAGTTTTATGTCAGTTTTGGTCAAAGCTCGAAAGCGCCGCAGCAGAGGGACCAAAGAGCCGCAGGTTGCAGACCCCTGAACTAGACCCCTGGTCCTGATTTCTAACATCCTGCTGCAAGTCCTTTATAAACTGTCCCTGGTTTTTGTTGCTTCATCTCAGATCGGTCATTTTCTCACAATTCCCTTGCCTGTTCTGCAGTTATGTATTTTTTAGGTAGTCTGATTTTGTTCAGCCTATCATCACATGCTGCAGAAAGGCAAAGATGGATGGTGATGTTTTTACACGTCACATGTCTGTGTTTGTTTTGTTGTTTTTATTTTTACTTTTTTGTTTTAAAAAACACAATTTCTCAAGACCCACTTGACAATTTTTAACAAAACTTGCCGAAAATAATAATTGGATGAACATTTATAACTGACTGACCTTTGGATCCAAACCAATTCATGATGGCTGCCACAGCCAAATTACCTTTGAAAACACAGAAATTGTTATAATTCAGTCAAAACTGTGGCGTTAAGATTAGTGGAAGTAGCTGAGAGTCATTCAAAACACATACTCCATACTCACTGTGAGATTTTACCTAAAACTTTAGTGATAACTGAAAAAACACCCAGGCATATTTTCATTGTTGTTTATTGGACAGTATTTCTCACAGAACATGAATAACTGAACCGATTTTAAAAAAACTTGCAGAAAATACCGTAATTTCTAGACTATAAGCCACTACTTTTTTCACACGCTTAAGCCCTATTTGCATGGGATTAGATTTACCTAGGGACCACATGCTATTTGTAATAATTACGGAGGTTGTCTGTGCTGTTAATCCCGTGCGAATCGGCCATTGTCAGTAATTTGTAATGTAAAAATCCCCCTTCAAATTATTACCTACGTATTTTCCTGAACTCCAAGGTCTTGTGATAATACTAATCCAATGCAAATAAGCCTCTCTGTGATTTGGACAGAAATTGACCTGATCTGGCATGTAAAGAGGCGTTTATTGTTTTTGTTTAAGCAAAATCATTTGGAAAAATATAGAATGAGGTTATTTTAAATGAACGCGCTGGTCTCTTCGACTTTTCTATTTAATTATTTTTTCAATGTATTTCTTTTTTTCACTTCGGCTTTTATGCTGCTACTTTCTTCACTGCAAATGATAGGAGGTGCGGAGACGCACGCGTGATCCATCCATCCATTATATTTACCCACTTCTTCCTTTTCGGGTAGCGGGAGTCGCTGGTGCCCATGTCCAGCCATCACTGTGTGAGAGGCGGGGGACACTCTGGACAAGTCGTAAGTCCATTTCAACTGGCAGGTCAGCGGATGTGCACAGCCAGTGACAGCTGTCCATCTGAGCTTAACGTGGCTTTTTTTAAACCTCTTAAACAGGCTGGTCGGACCTGCCTCCTCCTCAACAAGTACATCACAATTTGATATTGTGCATCTTTAGTTTTCTTTGTGCTGATTCGTAAAACCACATCAAAGCCTGAGACCATCCCGTCCTGCACATTAAGCACATCCTTATGGACCGACCCGGTCGTGACAACGCAGCGCGTTGACATCATATCCAGAAGATGTCTGTAAATTTCAGATAAATCTCAGACTTTGATTATCTCATGTGAATGTGCCACATAAAAATTTGATGTTGGGGAGTAATTTATTTATTTATTTATTTGCATGTGGTCCTTTCCATTTCTCTTGGGGGGTGGGTCCTCGTGACTCAATGAAACTCCCTGTATAAATAAAGGTTAAAAAAATCTGACCAATGAAATTACCGAACAGGTAGGTCACAGTGGACCAATGAAACTTGGTTTCGAGGGGTGGGGGGAGTTGTCTTCCCCTGTTGTCTCAGGGGGCACAACAAAGTATTTGCAGCCACTCAAAATAAGTGTGAATTATGCATTTAAAGTGGCACTCCGAGCTCAGCGGGAGGCTTGGATGATTGGTGGCATGAAATTGTTTACCAAAACTGGCCGCATGTGAAGAGCAACTTTATTTTTTTCATTACCCTTTATTTATCCCGGTTAGTCTCAGTGAGCCACGAGAACTCCTTTTCAAGAGAGACCTGTTAGGGAGCAGATGGTGGGGGTTAAGGGCCTTGCTCAGGGGCCCAGAGTGGGACGAATGAGGGTGGAGGCAGGTGTGGGTGTTTCATTAGCTCAGTGGATCCTGACAGCGGAGCAGAGTAAATATTTCTCTGTCACCAACGGGTTTTGAAAGGCTGCTGCATGATGAAGAGGACAGCACAAGCTCCGTGTGCAGGAAGAAGAAGATAGCGATCAATAACTTCCTGGTAGGATACTGTATTTTTTTTATTTTTACCAGCCATGTTACAGGCACAGTTCAGAGAAAGAAAAAAAAAACATTTATTGTACGTATTTAATTAAAATTTTTTAAATCTTTCTGTATAGATATCTTATAATTACAACGTGAACACCCACGGCTTATACTTTGTAAACAAGTGTGGCCTTTACAGGTATATATACTTTTTTTTTCCTGTTAAATTTAGAGGGCGCGGCTTACATTCAGGTGCACTCAGTAGTCCAGGAATTACGGTAGTCATTAGTTTTATGTCTACACCTACCGGTAATTAACTTTTGAAGTTAATCCAGTTCATGATGGCTATTACTAATAAACTTAATCTAATAAACACTAGCTAATGAAAAATAATAACTCTCAGTTTTGCAAGTATTCAGTTAAAATTTGATGTGATGTTAGCAGAGTCATTTTCAACACTTCAACATTTTGTAATATTGCTTGAAACTGTGCATAAGATTATTTTCAAGGCTTGACCAAAACAGCTACAACTCTGTCATTCATCCATAAAACATGACATCAGCCTAAAGCTCTGGCAGGTACGGCAGTGGGCGATATGTATTCACGAAGCTCCACCATCTAATCTGCATACCTTGTTTCCTTTATTATAACAAAACATTCTTAAATTTGTCATAAAACAGGCAAAAAAACAAACACCCAGGCATATTTTCATTGTTGTTTATTGGACAGTATTTCTCACAGGCAATAATTATCATAGTCATAATAGTGCATTTTTTCCTTTTAGTAATTGTACTACAGACATTTCTCTTAGTCGTCATTGTCATCATTAATTGTGTGGGCTGCTCTCCAACACCAACACACCTCCTTTTTCAACTGATGTCATTCTGTTTTCTTTTTTTTTTAGTGTGTGTGAAAAAGTCTTTTTGTACTGTATAAAGTGAATGGGTGTTTGGAGTGAAATGGGGGGTGTGAGTCATAGAGAGGGTGGAAGGGAACATGGAAAGATTATAATTGTACCATTATAACTGCAGAAGAAGAATGAGCGTTGATGAGAAGAGCAGCTGAATGGTGACTAGTTTCAATAAAACAGTGAATGCTACATAGATATGAATGGCATACAATGACGTGCACAGTGTATACAAACGTATACATCCGCAAAGAATACAGGGTAGAAAATGTATACAAGCAGGGTGAATATATAAGGGGGGAAGATATGTGCCTTTGGGGAGGAAGTTGGCATGGAATTACAAAGAGGTGAAATAGGGAGATGTACAAGGTTTAGGGTAAATATGCTCTTTCTGTTTCATTTCTAGCATTTATTCAGGATTTTCTTTGTAAACGTAAAGACATTCTGAGCTTGTGTTTCAGAACACATCAGTCCACCTCTGCTGCGTACGTCCCGTTTGGATGTACACGTGCGTGTGTGTGTTCATGTGAGACAGCTGTTTTTGGTTGGGAGCCTCGTCTGAGTTGGACTCTTCTATGCTCGCACAGCCAGGGTGGGAAAAAGAAAGCCTCTGTGCACAACTGAACACTTCAAACACACATTCACAGTAAAAGTTGTGTTAAAATAAATAAACAATTTTTTAAAGTATTTTAGCAGAAAACACATTAGTTCACCAGATGCTCTTCCAAAAAAAAAAGAAAAAAAAAAAAGAAAAACTTTCAATCCAATCCAGCTTTATTTGTAAAGCACTTTAAAACAGCACGTGTTGTGAAGAGTCAGCACACTTCATTCAAACTAGCTGTTTGGCCCCCTCCACTCTGGATGACAACACTGATTATGGATGTCTTGTCAATGGATGCAACAACTGATGGACAAACTAGACATTTTCATTCAGTGGACGGAGACATGACGCATGGGACTACGCCCAAATGACCAACTTTAGTTTCTAAATGAAACCAAAGAACAAACAGCGGCCCACAACTATTAATATTTTTAAGCAAATTTAAAAAATACAGGTCCAAAGTTGTTTAAATTACAAAGTAAGTGGACATGGCAACTATGGTACTACCGTGTATGAAAGAAGGTTTGAAAGCTCAATCATCCAGGTACACAAATCAGAAAAAAGTTAAATCATGTCGTGCCCTGAGATGACTTCTGTTGTGACTAGATAAATAAACTGAACTGAATTGATCTGGACAGTCTCTTTTTTGGGAGAGATGTTTCGTCTTTCATCTGAAAGACTTTGTCAGTCTGAGGCTTGCCACCAAGATCTCTCTTACATATAGCACCTCACTTACACCTTACGTGGCTGTTTCTGTGAGTAGCAAGTTGGCCCTCAGGCCAAAAACATTTGATTGTTGTTCATGATGATAGATTGCTGTGGACAGATTGCTCCTTTTTGCACGTGTAAATTCAGTTTCTGGGCACTCCACAGCAGGCTGGCTTGAAACACATCAATAAGGTGCTATTTATAAGACAGGTCTTGGTGGCAGGCCTCAGACTGACAGTCTTTTGTATGAAGTACAAAACGTTTCTTCTAAAAAAGAAACTGTCCAGATATGATTTTCCTTTTGTTGTGACTGCCATGGATGCTCACCAATGGGTTAATTTATGTTTGACCAGATCACGATCATGGTTGTAGTATAGGAATGAGGCCAGAATGAGCAGCCCTGCTTCAAATTCTCAACAATCAAGCTGCATTGGTGTGCTGAAACCTCACGTCCTGATGACAAATCACAATGCTGCTCTACAGGGTCTTAGAGCACAGAATCGACAACCTGTCAGGTGTAATGGGGGAGCCCACTGCATTTTTATGAATGTAATTGTAATTTTTCATGTTGTAAGTGTGTCATCATGTATGTAGGGGCCTTAGAGTGTGAGACAAGACTGCTGACAGTCTACCAGGACTGTGAAGCCAGTAAAGCACATGAGAACACAAAACCATGCAAACCAGGGCTATTCAACTAAACTGCTCAGGGGGGCATGGTTACTGAAAGCTAAGAGCTCAGGGGTTGGACATCCAGCAGTTACTGTCATTAATTAAGTTTGTTTTATGGTTTATAATCTACTTTTATTTAAATACGAATCCAGTTGTGGGCCGAACTGTGCTCACCCATGGGCCTGATTTGGCCCCCGGGCCACCAGTTGAATAGATGTAAACAAAGAATGAACATGCCAGTTCTGGTAGCTGTTAGTAAAGTCATCTTAAACTGAGCTGTAATGCCAACATGTGAGCGCCGAGTGCCAACAAGCTAACATTTCAAGAACATTTTGCTTATATCATGCTAACATAATTACTTAAGTGCAAACACAAAGCTTTCGGTGTGAGAAAATAATTAGGGAGCAATCTAAATGAAATAGTTATGAAATAGTTATGAAATAATGTCTGAGGGCTTTGTGCAAATGTGTCAAAATATTTCCGTACTCGCTGATGGCTGGAATGACTGTTTAATAACCTGGATTATAACGCACAAGGACACACTCCAAACTGGGATCTAACAGACTTTTAGTCTGAAAGGCCTGTTGGTGTGTGTGCTTTGTGCATGTGGGCTAAAACACACAAGTGTTTTGAATAACTGGGTGATTTTCTGGCGTTATCCTGATTGTTGTAAACGTCAACTTGAAATAAAATTCACAAACACCTGAAAGAATGAATAAACACAAACTGATAAATATCTGCATGTTACAGAACAGTGTTCAAACACAAATAAGCAAAATACCATAAAATAATATATAATGGTTTTATGTGTGTGCAGTTTTGATTTAGTGTTATTAAAGTAAATATCTACTAAATTTGTGATAAATGAACAAAGTTCAAAATAAATAGGAAGGATATTTTGCTGAATTGTAAAAATAATAATAATAATAATAAATATACACTGCTCCAGATCCTTTTAAATAGTAATTGTTTCTCAGTTTATCAAACAAACTAACTCTGACCAAATTATTCTAACAAACAAGCTGAGACACCCCTGCAGCATCGCCAGGGGGCGAGAATGTGTACCGGTACATTCACGGTGTAATACTAAAAAAAAAAAAAAAATACACATTCTTAGCTTGACTAAATTTTTTTCCAAAACAATTTTACCTTATTTAGAGTAATACTATTTACAATTTACTCTGAGTTTTTAGCCATTTTAGCATACAATCATATTTTCTTCATATAGAATGAAAGTTAAGTGAGACATTCTCTTTTAGAGTTTAGAAACATTGTTTAGAATATTGCAAGAGTGTGGGAATGTTTTGTATATATAAATACTAAAAAAGACTACCACCTACTACTTGTACTACTACTATTTTGCGGTTTTTCACTTATAGTGGATCTTCAGGGTATGGATTCCAATTGATAAACAAGGGACTACTGTAAAGTTTAAAAAACAGAGTTTTTAGTTATCGCCACTTTGGAAAGTATTTTTTTTAAATCACAGTTTTTAGTTTGCATGAGACTAAAGCAGAGATAACAGCAGAAAATGGAAGTTAAAAAAAAAATCTGTAGCAGTTTAGACAGTGCCTGTCCATCAGACGCTGTTGCTGTGACATTTCCTCATCAGTTTCCCATTCACGACAAATAGCTCTGTTTCAAACAATAAACAGCAAAAATAAATAGAAAAAGTGAAATTTTCAACAAACAAGAAAGAAAATGGCAAAAAAAAAAAATAGAAAAAGATGTTTTGTGTCATTCATATGGTGAGTTCCAACTTCAAAATTTAAATATAACACCGAAACAAACACATACAGAGTATAAACAGATATCTGAGCAGCAACATAAATACGTAACAGACAATGAAGAATACAAGAAGTACTGCTCATTTTATAGTTTGGCTTCATTTTTCCTCCCCAGGCTGTGTAAGGGCAGAGTTTCCTTCAAGACAAACTCACTTGAGTCCCTTTGTTCCCTCGGAGCTTTCTTATTCAGCTAGTGCTAACCTTCCATTTCCTCATCTGGTCCTCCTGTCACTTTCCATTGCATTGGATGTTCTATCATTGTTTGATTAATAACAGCTTACACATATCACTTCCTCACTTCTGTCATCCACCATTTTGTTTCTTATTCAGTTAAAGGAAGGATTTGGATTTTTTAAATTCACATGCCCATATAAACACAGAAAAAGCCCATTGGTTGCTGCAGTCTTTCCTTCCTGTTACATTAATCTGATCTTCTATCCATCCATCCATTACCCACTTCCTCCTATTCTGTTCACTGGGGTCCAGCAGTCACTGTGTGAGAGGTGGAGGACACCCTGGACAGGTCTCCAGTCCATCACAGGGACACTTAAAGATAAATGAGACAAACAACTATTCACTCTCTCACTCTCACCTAGAGACAATTTAGAGTTACCAGTCAGCCTAACATGCATGTTTTTGGTCTGTGGGAGGAAACCTACGCTTGCACAGAGAGAACATGCAAACTCAGCAGAAAGGTCCCAGACTGGAATTTGAATCAGCGACCTTCTCGCTGAGAGGCAACGGCTTTACCAACTGCGCTATCGTGCCGCCTCTCACTTAGTTATATGATAAGAACTTTGATCCCGCAGGAAATTGTTGAATGTTGTAAATAACATTCAAAAAGGGGTTTAGGTGAAAGTGTTCTGCACAAAGTTATTTTCATGGTTGGGTCATTATTAGGGTCATAGCAAGTCCTTCAATTTTGTGATGACCAAACCATGGTGTTGATTGGCCAACCAGCCCTCGTGCTATTAAAACTGGATTTGCAGTGGCCAAGTGTTGCACAATCATGGTGTTTCCCTGTTGGTGGGAAAACATGCACATCTTTAAAAGCCTTATAATCGTTTGGTTCGAAAGCACTCAGCATCATTTTAATTATGAAAGCTACAAATGATCCCTTTTATTCAGAGGGGAATGACAATGAGATTGACAGACGGATCGGTGCAGCTTCTTCAGTATTGTGGACTCTGTGTCGGTCCGATGTGGTGAAGAGGGAGCTGAGCTGTAAGGCAAAGCTCTCTGTTAACTGGTCAGTCTATGTTCCTACCCTCATCTATGGCCATGAGCTCTGTAATGACCAAAAGAATGAGATCATGGATACAGGCAGTTGAAATGAGTTTTCTCTGCAGGGTAGCTGGACTCTCCCTTAGAGATAGGGTGAGAAGTTCAGTTATCAGGACAGACTCAGAGTAGAACCGCTGCTCCTCCACATCGAAAGGAACCAGTTGAGGTGGTTCGGGCATCATCTAAGGATGATCCCTGTGCGCCTCCCTAGGGAGGTGCTTCGGGCATGTCTGACTGGGAGGAGACCCTGGAGAAGGCCCAGGACACGCTGGAGAAACTGTGTCTCTCGGTTGGTCTGGGAACACCTTGGAGTCCTCCCAAAAGAGCTGGAAGAGGTAGCTGTTGAAAGAAATGTCTGGACCTCCCTGAGCAAGCTGCTGCCCCCGAGACCTGACTTCAGAACAAGCAGAAGATTATGGATGGATGGATATTTGGATGAAATGATCATTCCCCACAATTTCTGAGTCCACGTTGGAAGGTAAAGCTTCATGGCCAGCATGTAGGACAGAAGAAACTGCAGAGTGCAACACCTTGTTCTGTTATATATACTATGGCATATGTATATTGTAAAATACACACAGTAAGAAACATTGAAATAAAACTAATTTTCATTTCTACATTAGCCCCAAAAAACCTTTTGGCTTATTGTTCTTCTCATCCCTTCTGTTTTATGAAGTTGTGCAATCCATCCTCTGATTTGTCTTTTGTTCCTCGTTCAGCATATTGACTTCTGAAAGTTTCTCCTCGTGGTGTGATTTTGTTTTCTCAAAAGTGGCTAAATCCAAGCAGTTATCCACTTTTTCTCTCTTCTGGTAAAGGCAATGTGGTATCATAGCTTTGTTGTTGTAAATCTGACATAATCGCAGGGCTTCATACATTTGAGGAAACATTGTGTCTTTACTATGATGCAATTACTTAGATGTAGAGCTATACTACATAGCTTCGTAGACCCATTCACCATTACTTCTTTTTTTATCAGATTGTCCCTAACTCTGTGATCGCATTAGCTTATCTCTTACGGTGAGGTTTGCTAGTTATTACTAGACACAATCAGCTTTCAACAATCAAGACACACATAACTCTTGGCTTATTTACCCTTATTATGATCCTTTGCTTAAGGAAACACATTTGTCTTCACTTACAGAGTGCAGATATGGGAGGAAAGCCATACGACTCATCAGTTGATATTTGGGAGACTTCGTGATGCAGGTAATGATACTGAATGACCAGGGAATGAAGAATGAGATTCAGTTCTTTCCAGCTAAGTCTGAAGCAAAAGTTGCTTGTGATTGCTTGGTGGGAACATTATGTGCTTTCTAGATTTGTTGCAGTTGCTGGACAAACTAGTTTCCAAGGTTGTGAGCCTTTATTGTGTAAAAGTGGAGTTTGTTCCATTTTTACACCATCCACCGTGCCCTTGAGGTCTGACAAGACATCAACATTGCTCGTCTCAACAAGAATACATTTCTTCTGTAGAATGCCTATTCTGGAGGGGTCCTCTGTCATGTCCCTTGATCAACTTCAAGGAAGGTCTTCCCCCTTCTTCCCATTGCCTGGAACTAAAGGTAGGATGTGTGGAAAGAAGTAAAGAAATGAGAACGAGGGTATGCAGAAAGGACTGAGTGGAGGAAGAGAGAGAAGCTCGGCAGACAATCCTTGCAGTTCTTTCTTAACATTCTTTTCATGGATGAGACTGTGTTCCATTGGGCGATGAAAGGAGTCTAGTCTTGTCTTTCCCTGACTCTCGTCGTTGCAATACGGTCCCGCTGCTGCTGCCACTCGTGTTTACCCCATCTACTACATGCTCCTTTTCTACTCGATCCGATCCACTTTCGGAATGCCGAGAGTTCTGACGTGAAGGACCGCTAGGTTGGCGGGAAAGTTGACCATTCTTCTCATCTGAAGGGCAAAGGGATAAAGTTGAACAAACCATCAATTAAATTTTTTCTCTTGATGTGGTATGTCAGTGCATCTTAGAGGTACTCACCTGCCAGTGCTTGCACTGAGGGTTGATCATGGGTGCTGAGGAGCTGAGCTTGAATGGTTTCTACAACTCTTTTGAATCTGCGACTAGGACCTGAGGGGAGAGCAGGTCATTAGTCCTTTAGTTTGACCAACATTTCTTATGTTATTGTATAAAGGCTGATTCAGCATTCATGTGTTTCTCTTTATACTTTCTTCTGTATGTTTTTTTTTTTTTTTTGCAATCAAAGTATACTTTGTGCTATTTTACTCCTTTGTGTATCAAAGCCTTTGGCTCCATTAAGAACAGTGCACTTTGACTTCTTGTATTTGTAACTTTTGTACTTTTTGAATAACAGTATTTTAAGCAGAATCAGAATCAACTTTATTGTCATTGCACCGAAGTGCAGCGAAATTACGTTTCAGTACAGCCCGAGAGAAACATAACAAGAATGGGGAGACGGAGGTGACTGAGGCTGCAGGCTTCGAGAGGCACAGCCTTTTTTTCCGATAAGGCAAAAGAAACACGAGAGGAAGTGTAGGTGTAAAAAAATCAAATCTTGCACTGTGTTCTAGACAGGACACAGTGTGAAAGTTACAAAAGTTGACCTCAGCACATAAACAGCAACATACTGATGATACATAATACATTTATGTACAAGGAGGCCGACGAGGGCAGTGAGCTGTCCAAGAACCCTGCCAGAAAGTTCCATAGTCCTGATAAAGATGGCACAGTGACTATTATCCAGCTCAACTCTGACACAGATCCACAGATGTCCTTGGGAAGGGAGCAATGGGGGAGGGGGGAGCAGAGCTTCTCATTCATATAAACAACCAGAAGAGGTTTGAGATAGCTGGCCAATTCAAGGCCGAGTAGGGAAGCCAAATTCAGATAAAACAATTATTTTGGGTCAGGCAGCCTTTACTTGAATTTCCATGTCTGCCTTCAAAGTTCTGCTGGTATGTCTCACTGGCAATTCCAAACAGCCAAATTTTGTGGTCACACTGCTGGACCAAGCTTATAGCCTTCTCCAAGGTCGATTCCTTCCAGCCAGTGCGTCCCAGGAGCCGCAAGTGGCCTGCGATTCTCATAAATCGTGTCCAGCTTATGGCTCAGCTCATGCTGTTTCTGAGTCTGAGAGCTTAAGGCTCATACATATAAGGCAGGCAACCTTACAATTGCCCGAACTGCTGCCACCGTCTTTCGAATTAGTTGATATGCCTGATACTCGCCAACACCAAAAAGCAAAAATCTGGTTATCATAAATCCAATTATGTATGTGTCTTCTACATCCTCAACGGACAATACAGACAGACACACCATCTTCCACTGGCCCCAGGAATCCATAGTGTATCCAGCTACGAGTGTCCCTTCAGGCCATGAGGGCTCTCCTTCACTCTGTCTTCTCGTCGAGAACATTTTATTTTGCATTGAGAGACCAGCTGACCAGATCCATAATTTACAATTCAGAAGATATGTAGTGAGAGGCTCTGATAGGAATCACAGGACAAAGAGCAAAGCAGGAGGGAGGGAGGAGCAGGAGGGAAAAATGCATCGTCAAGAACAAGCAAGAGAAGTCATAATGTCTATAATCCAGGGAGAAAAATCAACCAAGTTGAAGTCAGGTCCTCTGGGCTCTTGTACAGTATTTGAACTTTATTTGTTGGCTGTCCAAAAATAAATACCTTACATAAAGATTTCTTTAATGCCTTCAAAAATACAGTTATTTAAAATGTACTTCAGCATGCTTGCATTATTTTTGTCTTTTTATAACGTTTACCTACTGTTTCGCTATTTTTTTAGCTTTCAGTTATCATTCTGGAATTTCAGCTTTTAGTTACTGTTTTGATATTTTGAGCTTATTGGCAATGGTTTGGCAGATTTTAGCTTCTGTTCTGCTTTTTAAACGTTAACAATTCAGTTAACAAATTTTAACAGTTGCATAGCACTTGGTATTCACATTGATTTTTTTTGCATAAAATTCTAAATTTCTAGTTAGATCAATTTTCTCTCAAAATGAAATACAGTCATTGCTCCATATCTTAAAATAAACCAGCTGTAAATATCATGAAAACATTGGGCTTACGAACAGATTCTGAAAGAGACAACGCCTAAAAAGACCTGTTCAAAACAGAGACTGGGCTGCAAGATTACAATAAGCCCCACATGTATTAACAAGTTATCTTACAAATACCAAATTATTAAAAAAAATATATTTTTAAACTTGTTAACATGCATATGTTCCCTTAACTGAATTCAAAAACATTCAATACAAAAATGTTACCTTAATTGAAACATCAGGCTGTAGTGAAATAAATAAATAAATAAATCAACTAAAATAAAAGCTGCAAAATATTTTACCTCAGGCTTTTAATATTTTATATTTGCGGGAGGTTTTTGTGGCCACTTGGGAGCAGTAAAAACAAGCTTTAGATAGAAACAATAGCACAAAACATTGGGTTGCAAACTTTTAGCAAATACTGTCAGATTTTACAATATAAGGGAACATGAATGAACTCGTATGCATCAGGCATATAACGGCAGATGTATTCATATCAGACTGTTCCAACCAAGACGTTTGACACAAGTACACAGGACTGGGCAGTGTACACTGAATGTACAATGCAGGGTGAATACAACAGGTGATCATTTTGGGCTCCTGTTGCTAAGCAAAATAGCGGAATAGGAAATAGCCTTCAGCCGTCTGTGGGGTCTGTAAATGTTGTGAGCACAACAACTTGAAAAATAAGTGAGGTCTACACAAGAAAGTTTCATGTCAAATTTTGGGTTGCCAGGCTAGAATCCAAGATGGCTGCTGCCATGTAGAGGCAGGGCAGCCGGCTTGGGACCCGAAAGTCCCGGGTTCGATTCCCGGTCACTGCATCCCTTGTGGTGTCTCTGGGCAGCACACCTTATCCCTAAATGCCCCCCAGCGCTTTCAGTAGTTGCCCACTGCACCACCTG
>JARVGS010000472.1:4803407-4821990 GCA_031762315.1 Hypsolebias antenori | reverse complement strand
CAGGAAACTGAAAAAAAAAAAAAAAACAAAAAACAACAAAAAAACAACAACAACTCAGTATTGGAGTATTTCATGTTTACTTCTCAGGCACACAAACATCCAGAGATGAACTAACACAAAAGGCTGTTCGACTGTGGTTTCTTTAGATTCCCTTTAGTTGAGCTTGAATCACAAACCAGAAGCCGGAGTTCATTTAAAGCAGCAGTTTGATGAAACCTGTTCAGGATGGAAACACCAGAGACCTGCTGCAAGTCAAAGGTAAGACTGATGATGTCATTGGCTGGAGCATCTCACCTTTTAATATTTTATTACAACACTCAACATAACACTGCACACAAGGTAAAAAAAAAAATCACTGAACACATGTTTAAAAAGGAAACATTCACAGTAACGACAGAAAGCACTTTGTGCAAAGAGTTTTCAGCAGTTGGTCCGGCTTCAGAGGGAGCACAGCTCCCACAAAGTCCAGGTGATCCCACTGATCAGGGGGGAGGGGAGGGATGATCAAAAATCAACTTATAGCTCATGCATCGTGTGAATAATTAACCTGGAGGAGAAGGAAAGATCTGTGTAAACAGAATGAGTTTCTCCAAATATAAATATGAATGTTCTGGACTCTAGCATGCTGAGGAAACGCCTGAAGTGCTACTCGTAGTCCTGCAGGACAGACGTCTGGTTCAGGAGAGACCGAACCAGAATGGACAGGAAGTGACCGGTGCTGGACAGGAAGGAGGTTTCCCTCCTCGTCTTACAGCAGATTCAGAACACGCAGGGGGTGAAATCACTGGTTGTAGTCGTAGCTTTGGTCCTCGTACAGCTCATCGGTGCCACCTCCATTCCTCACCTCTAGAGGGCGACACAGGATAAAGAAAAACATCAGAAGAAACTACAGTCCTGAGAGATTATCACTTTTTATGAAATCTAATGGAAAAAGCTAAAATGCAGTTGAAAAAAGCTAATGATAGCAGAATAATAGCTAAAAATGACAAAATAATAAAATAAAAATACCAGAGCAAGCAGCTGAAGCTGGTTTTAAAGGGATATTAAAGCTTTAATTTGTTAGTCTATTCAACTAAAAGTTGTTTGTGACACTTGAAAACTCCTAATTACTTTAAAAATTATACGTTTGTTCCATTTTTCACCTAATGTCACCATTAATTTACCAACCTCCAAAACCACACATATGAGAGCTTTTTCCTGCATACAGGTCAATTCCCAAAGGTTTTCATGTACACAATACAGTACTGTATTCTGTTTACATGACCTTAGTGAAAGTACACGATCATACCATCAGTGTATGAATGTCTTTGTGCAGATCAAGTAGAGTGCTGTATGAATGGATAAATGAAGGCACTGATTGTAGTGTAAAGAACTTTATGTATCTTGATAAGATAGAAAGGAGCTATACAAGTACTTCATTTACCTTAGTAAAGTACACAGTCTCTGTGTACATGACCATTTAATAATAAGTTAGATTTTAGATACAAAGGCTCCAAGGAGGTCGGGGCGCGGTGTGGGAGGAGGGGGTGGGGGTGATGGTGTATCAGTTCTGGCAACTCCTCTAGCTGCAGTGAAATGGTCACGTGTGAACACGTAGACGTTCAATCATTTATTGCATGTCATCAACTTCATGAAGGGGCGGGCGGTTCTGTTAGGGTGGCAGGATGTCCTCCTTGGCTTACTGCAGGTGAAACCTTTTTTCTCTGCTACTCACTGAGAACCACACAGCAGGACACGCCCTGCTCTGCTCCGACTAGCTCAAACTGTGGCTCTGCCTCTCTTTATTGGTTGAAAGCAGCATCAGTTTAATCCTGCATCAGCTTTTAACTGTGTGGCTTTAACAAGATGACAACAAAACACCTTTTCTCTTCCACCTCCCCATTTTTACAGATTGAGTGAGCAAGTGAATGGTTGTTTGTCTCTTTGTGCCCCTGTGATGGACTGGAGACCTGTCCATGGTGTCTGTTTCAGTGACAGCTGGACATGGGCATCACTGACCACAGTGACACAGAAAGGAAGAAGATGGTAAAGATGATGGATGAAAATCCATCTTGGCCATACAGTATTTAAAATGACGTAAACTGCAGTGACACTTTAATTAGTTCTTTTACCAGAGCAATGCATTCTGGGACGAGGATGTACATCAGTTGCAGTGGAGACTAAATCACAAGAAGCCAAGTCTAAAAAGTTATACATGTGACAGTAAAGTTATATTTTGTGTTAGTCCTTATGCACAATATATGGGTTGAAGCAACCAAATGTGATCAACTTACTTTAATAGTTCTGGATTGAGTGTTGTTAGCTCAGGAGCTAACGCTACATATATTAGTTCAGGAACTAACACTACATATATTAGCTCCAAAGCTAACACTACACATATTAGCTCAGAAGCTAACTTTACATCTATTAGCTCAGGAGCTAATGCTATATATATTAGCTCCAAAGCTAATGCTACATCTATTAGCTCAGGAGCTAATGTTACAGGAGCTAACACTACATCTATTAGCTCAGGAGCTAGTTACACGTGTTAGCTCAGGAGCTAACACTAAGCAGCTAAGGCTACATATATTAGCTCAGGAGCTAATGCTATATATATTACTCAGGACAGGAGCTAACGTTACATCTATTAGCTCAGGAGCTAAAGTTCTATTTCATATGAGCTACACCCTTTAGACAGCTTCTCTTATTGGATTACCTCTCGCGCGCAGCACATCCACTGAAAACCTTTTAGTCCACGCCTACCTACTGTGTGGGCCCCACCCTGCGTCTATATATACTGTTAACGTGGGAAAATCGTCTCCTTTCATCATTCAGCTGTCACTGAAGACCTGAAGACCTGTACTAGCCGCGAAGTAATGGCGAAACAGTGCCCAGCTTGCGAGTCCGCCCTCATCCGTGAGTTCGACGACCACCAGATGTGCGAGGGGTGCCTCGGCCCACAGCACGCGGCCCTCAACAACCTGTGTCGTCTCTGCAACCGACTACCACCCGAAGAGCGGGAACGCCGAGCGTCCCTCTTCGAACCTATCGGAGAAGACGAATGGCGGATGGGAGACAGGTCGCAGCTAGAAGACATCCTTCAGGCGGTGGGACCGAGTGACTCACCGGCCCACGGGGATGGTGACAGCCCTGGAAGCGCTGCGCCATCCCTTCTGGAGAGCGTAATGCTGGAAATGTAGCGGCAGAGCGCGTGCTCTTCGCCCCTTCCACCACCGAGGTCAGCGGCTAAAACGCTCCCAGCACTGGCGTCCCTTCGTCAAGAACTGCCCGCCATTATCCAGCAGGCGGCGGGCACGAAAGGGCTGACCGTTCCAACACCGACCCCGCCAAGACCGAATGATCTGGCGGGAAGGTTCGGTTCCACGTCGGCACATCTTCCTGACCCGATCTGGCCCCGTTTCCCAGCAGTGGCGTCAATCTGGGACGAGGCCGGAGCTGAACCCGCCAGAATGAAGGCCCCAGCGTCGACGTTCGCGCCTCTCACTAAGGTGGAGGGTTTCACTGAGCAGGGCTTCCTGTCAGTGATCGGAGCAAAAGTCACCAGAGTGGACCAGAAGCCGGTTCCACCTGGCCGACACGACCAAACAGCGTTGACGCTCTCCAACCGGGCCCACCAGTGCGATATCCAGGCAGCAGCAGCGAGCAACAACATTGTGCTCCTCGCCTTCCATCTTTCCAAAAGGCTGGAGGAGCCGAACCTGTCGAAAGAATACAAAGACTCGCTGGGTAAGGCCGCTGACATCATTCTGAAACTCTGCGCGGCTTCTACAGTTTGCATATCACGCTCAGTCGGGTGGCTGAACATGATTCAGCGGACGATCTGGCTTCGTCATGCACCCTCCCTGCCTGACAGACTTCAAAAAGAGCTGCTGGAGGGGCCCATCTTGTCTGAAGCGCTGTTTGGAGCAAGCCTCACCAAAGTACTAGATCGATACAGGGCGAGAGACGAGGTGACTGAATCGGTCCGGGTCTCATGACGTCACGCCCACCCCCTCGTTGCTCTGACGGATGGAGGGAACGACGTTACCAGCGCCACCAGTACCGTCGCTCCACGCCGGCGTCAGCGGGCCCCGGTCCAGCTCCAACACCCGCCCCTCCCAGCGGTGAAAAACGACACCCGACCCGCCAGCCGGGCGCTGCCCAACGCCCCCTGAGATGCCGCCCACAGTAACCCTGGAGGGGTCAGCAGCAGGGCCCGCCTCGCAGATGTCAACCAAGGAAATGACTGGCGGTGGGAGGTGTGTGTGATGCTTTGAGTCATGTTGAAATAAAAAAGCTTTATTTCTCAATGAATGTGTCATTTCCTGCTACGGGGTTGTCTGTCGGACCACATAATCCTTCAGCAGCTTCGACACATACATCTCCCACACATGGTAAGCTAGCTTCGGATAAACGGCTGTTTACAGGTTGCCATAGCTTGCAAACTTTGTTGTCCTGGCATGTTACGTACATAAGTGACTCTGCCCACCCACAGCCCGAGCGAACTCGCTGCAGCCGCGCACACTGTGTAAAGAGGCATGTCGCTCAGAGCGATAGTGAGCCACCGCCCAAGCGGCATGCCGCGTGCACCAAAACCAACGCCTCCCCCGAAGATGGGTTTACCGCCACTGCAGACCCGCAAACGGTAAACAACGCTGAAACCGCCCAACCCTTTCGGGGCGGGCCCCCTGTGGGTCACTCAAGTGATGGAGGAAGGGGATGTCCGATGGTTGACGTCCATGACGCGCACGCTACATCACGAGCATGCGCGCCCGCTCTCGGAGAGACATGCGCAGTGGCAGCAAAAGTGTTCACTGGACAGATGGATGAACGCGATGATCTACAAAGGTTACACGCTTCAGTTTGCACAAAAACCACCCCCCTTCAGGGGAATTGTGGAGACAGTACTGCCATGCTCAGAGCAAAGCTCCTCTTTCCTGTCAGAGATCCAGGAACTGCTGACGAAGGGAGTGATCTCCAAAGTCCCGGATGAGGAGAAAAACAGGTTTTTACTCCCGTTATTTTATTATTCCAAAGAAAACAGGGAGTTTGAGGCCAATCTTAGATCTCTCTACCATCAACAAGTCGATTGTGGAGAGACAATTTCACATGTTGACCATAAAACAGCTGCTGAAAAACATTCGCCAAGACGATTGGTTCACATCCCTCGACCTGCGAGACGCTTATTGGCTCATTTCAAGCCGCTCAAAACAGGAAATTCCTGCGTTTCTCCTTTCAAGGGACCCAATTCAAGTACAACAGGCTCCCTTTCGGTTACTCCCTTGCACCCAGGACGTTCTCGAGGTGCGTGGAGACCGCCATCCGACCGTTACGCATGGCCGGGATGAGAATTTTGTTTTATCTGGACGATCTGCTTTTGTTGAGCAGATCCAGAGAAGAAGCAGTGATCCAGACCAGGACCCTGGCGGAGCACCTGATGGATCTGGGGTTTTCTGTGAACTGGGAGAAAAGCTCCCCTCTCCCCTCTCAGATCATTGTTTATCTGGGAGTGGAGATGAATTTGTGCACAATGAGGGCTCGTCTGTCACAGCAAAGAACCCTTGATCTGACAGCTCAACTCAGCCGCGTCAGACCCAGAAGAGTGGTTACCGCGGCGACCGTGATGCGCCTCCTCGGAATGATGGCTGAATCTAGGTCTCCTCCACATGAGGTCGCTATAGCGTTGGTTTGCCTGCCTGCGCATAGACCCTGTGCGTCAGAAGAGGCGGATGATTCTGGTTCTCCCCTCCGTGGGAACCAACCTACGTCACTGGGGAAACCCCCGTGTGTTGACAGAGGGAGTCTCCATGACCACACCTACGTCACACGTTTCGGTTTTCACGGACGCCTCTCTGACGGGCTGGGGGGGGCACATGTCTGTCACAGACTGTCAGTGCGAGTTCAATGTGCTGGAACTCCTGACGGTTTTCAAGGTTGTGCAGGATTTTGCTCACCTGCTGCAAAAGCAGCATGTACTGATTCACACAGACAACAAGGTGGCAGCAGCGTACATTAATCGCCAGGGCGGTGTGTGTTCAGCTCAGCTGCTACAGGTGGCCAAGCAGCTCCTGCCCTGGGCGCATCGACACCTACTTTCGCTGAAAGCAGTGTACATTCCCGTTGTGTTAAACAGAGGGGCGGACATCATGTCCAGGGGCGGTCCACGGCAGGGAGATTGGGCTCTCCATCCTGCCGTAATCGATCAGATTTGAACCAGGTTCGGCCGTGCGGAGGTGGACCTGTTTGCGTCACGGGAGAACGCACAGTGCACACTGTGGTTCTCTCTGAACTCTTGAGACAATCCTCCCCTGGGAGTGGACGCTTTTGCGCACAGTTCATGGCCAAAGAAGTTGTTATATGCGTTCTCCCCGGTCTCTCTCATCCCACGCATCCTGGAGAGAGTACGGAGAGAGAAATTATCGCTCATCCTTGTAGCTCCAGAGCGCAAAAACGCACCATGGTTCCCGGACCTGCAGCAATTGTTGGTGGACCAACCCCTGCAGCTTCAGTGGAGGAAGGACGCGCTCCTACAAGCAGGGCGGGCGATCACGAGCTTTCCGGATATAGGCCAGCCCCTTTGGACTTGGAGGTTGAGCAGAATTGTTTAATGTGTCTAGGACTCCCTCCAGCAGTGGTCCAGACTATTCAGGACACATGAGCTGGGCCTACGGCATCACTCTATGCATTTAAATGGGCAGCTTTCAGCGCTGGTGCACTGAAAGAGATGTTGATGCTACGTTGTGCGGCATTGGCTGCGTTCTATCATTTTTACAGCTGTTAATGGACAGGAAGCTGGCTTTCAGTACCATTAAAGTCTATGCTGCAGCTATCTCCTCGTGCCACGAAGGTTTTGGGGACAGAACGTTATTTAATCATCCGCTTATTAAGCGTTTTTTTAAAGGGCGTGCGTCGTCACAGACCTGTGACACGCCCCCTTGTTCTTCAGTGGGACCTGACGTTGGTTTTATGCGTGTTACAAAAGCTCCCTTTTGAACCGTTAATTGAAGGTTTAACGAGGTTTCTATCTGTTAAAACGGCTTTGCTGTTGGCCCTCACGTCTGCGAAGAGAGTGAGTGATCTGAACGCGCTGTCTGTCGCTCCTTCATGTTTGCAAATTCAATCTGATGGGAGCTCTGCCACTTTAAGACCAAACCCAGCATACATGCCTAAATGCATAAATAATTCTTTCAAGTCAAGGACTATTATATTAAATGGGTTTCATCTTCCCCCACATACGTCGGAAGAAGAGGCCACATCCCATTTGTTATGCCCGGTTCGTGCGCTCTCATATTATGTGAGGCGCTCAGCTGCTTCTCGTCAGTCTCAGCGCCTGTTCATTCATTTCCGAGAGGGCTTGGCTGGTCGTGCTCTCTTCTCTCAACGCCTTTCCCATTGTCAGTGCGAGGCAATCTCAGAAGCATACAGAGCTTCTGGAGCAGAGCCGCCTCAGATCCTGCGGGCGCATTCTACGAGAGCTATTGCTTCATCCACAGCACTTCATGCTGGGATGGCAGTGAATGACATTTGCTCAGCAGCAGCGTGGGCTTCACCCTGCTCCTTTATTCGTTTTTATCTTTGTGATATCTGCTTTTTCCATGACACACTCGGTTCTCGGAGTCTTATCAGAATAAATTCTGAGTCCTCCTGAAGCTCTATTCTGAGTTCACATATGCCTGCAGGCGGGCATCATATGTGTGCTCCTCATCCTCATCAATCACAGTACAGGTTACTGTTGTTTTTTGAGTGTTTAAATAAATCTGATATGTTTTGTACATAGTTCAATAACAATCATGTTTCTTCATATTGAGAGTTGCCCATCAGGGTTTTTGTTCTGCCTCTGACGATGTGCACAATCTTGTTCATTTGAGCATAACAATAAGTGCAAAATAATATAGTAACACACATATATTTTTCTTGCTGCTTCAGCAGCTAAATTGCACCTGCTAGGCTGCGGTGCAGACCTGCAGGCCCTTTCGTCACAACCCACCGTGCGCCCTTCCTGGTGCGTGATGACGCACGTCGTGCGTAAGTACGTAGTTACGCATGGGGAAGGATGGCCGTTGTAGTTTTAGAAGCGAGCAAGCGCTATTGGTTCAGATCCAGCGAGGCATGGACCATATCTTGCTCCGCCCTTTATCCAATAAGCGAAGCTGTCTAAAGGGCGTAGCTCATATGAAATAGAACGATAGTTTCGTATTGTAACCCCAGATTCTATGAATATGAGCGTAGCCCTTTAGACTGTGGGCCTCACTGTTCCTGAATGGCTGAATGGAAAGCTATTTGGGAGACGATTTTCCCGCGTTAACAGAATATATATAGACGCGGGGTGGACGCGCTGCACACGAGAGGTAATCCAATAAGCGAAGCTGTCTAAGGGGCTACGCTCATATTCATAGAATCCGGGGTTACAATACGTAACCAACGTTAAATGTGCTAGTAGATGTAGCTAAATATGCTAGTAAATGTAGTTAAATATGCTAGTAGATGTAGCTAAATATACTAGTAGATGTAGCTAAAAATGCTAGTAGATATAGTTAAATATGCTAGTAAATGTAGTTAAATATGCTAGTAGATGTTGTGAAATATACTAGTAGATGTAGTTAAATATGCTAGTAGATGTAGCTAAATATGCTAGTAGATGTAGCTAAATATACTAGTAGATGTAGCTAAATATGCTAGTAGATATAGTTAAATATGCTAGTAAATGTAGTTAAATATGCTAGTAGATGTTGTTAAATATACTAGTAGATGTAGTTAAATATGCTAGTAGATGTAGCTAAATATGCTAGTAGATGTAGTTAAATATGCTAGTAAATGTAGTTAAATATGCTAGTAGATGTAGCTAAAGATGCTAGTAGATGTAATCTGCAGCCACTTCTTCAGCTTGTCCTCCATCCCTTGTAAGATTATATAGTCCAGTTTGAGCTCTGACAGGTGGTGTTCCTACATGTTTAAATTAAATCCACAGTGCTCAGAAAAACTACATTAGCTCGTACTTTTCGCACATACACAAACACCAGTTCTGGTCTGCACCGGAAGTTGCACCCATAATTCACGCAAAGCAGCATGGTGGTGAGGAATAAGGTGGATAACTTGGTTTTACAGAAATTGCGGTAAGGTTTGAGGAGGTAGCAGCTAAGAGATATTAACAACACATACTTCTAATACATTGATTTCCCAAGTTCTTTCAATATCACCTTAGATTACGAATGTCATTCACAAGCTTTGACTAAGATGTTTATAACTCTGTCCTCTTTCATCATAAGATGGTTTTAGTTTAAAACTGACATGAGAAATGCATTCTTTCAAATGATGCAATTTTTAAAATTTCTAATTTGTTTTGTTCCTTTGAAAAGCTTGACTCACCTTGTAGCTTGCGCCGATGAAAGCGTGGGGAGCCCAGCAGGTTGTTTTTGAAAGAGTTGAGCCTCGTCCTCCAGTGGGTGGAGCTCGAGGCAGCCAAACCACCACTCCCACCTGGGCTAGAGGGCGGGGTCAGCGAATTTGAGGCCCCGCTGCTTCCGTCCGCTCTGGACGAGGATGACGAAGAGGAGGGTGGGGTGGTGGAGGAAGGGTGTTGAATTTGATGCACAGGCGTGCTGAGCGGTGTGGGCAGTGGCGAGCCCTGCGGCGTGACCTGTGACACAGGGGGAGGGGTGGCAGGCGAGTTAGAGGACGAGTGGACATTCTTGGACCTGAAGATGGACGGTGAGGGGAAGTTGAAAAAGCGTGGGATGGGAGACAGGACGGGGGAGGGAGAGGGGGAGGGAGAACGGGGTGTCTGGAGAGGCAGTGACTTCATGGAGTGGAGCTGGGGCCGGTCGGCGAGGCCCTTGGAGGGCAAGGTTTGTGTTTTGGGGTCGGGCGTTGGCCGGGCGGGCCGGGGGGTAGTGCCATTTCCTGGTTTGGAGTCTTTGGAGGAGGACGTGGAGTTGGAGTTGACCTCCGTTTGGCTGAAAGTGAAGACTGGACTCTGATGGGCAGACAAAGAAAGATGGAAAAAAGAGGGAAAGGGATGTGGACAGATGGGACAGGAAGTAATGGTCATGAAAAAAATGACTCATGGACACAGTTCATCAACAAGCCTTGAATAAAAGTGGAAGATGGATTTGGTGATCTCCATTTTCTTGTCTAATGTGTCTCTCTGTCCGTCCTTGCTTGTGTCATAATATGGACACAGGCTTGTATGAAGCATGTGGCTGAAATGAGAATGTGACAGACTGATGGACGAGCAGCAGGAACACGCTGAACAATCACTTCTAGAGACAACCCGAGTTTCTGAGAAACAAAACTGATGTTTATATGCTGAAGCTGCAGATACACACATATGTTAAAAAAAACACCCTTTGGTATTTTTTCCATTCTGTTGCCAATTACCGTATTCTTTGGACTATAAGGCGCACCGGAGTATAAAGCGCATTAAGCAAAACTAAAACATTTTGACAGATTTTTGAGTGCATGTACCACAGAAAATCAGTTCAAGGTCAGTGAGCCCAATAAGGTGCACCAGATTATAAGGCTCACTGTTGATTTTTGAGAAAATTAAAGAATTTTAAGTGTGCCTTATTGTCTGAAAATTACGGTAGCACTGATATTTTGATTTCAAGTATGCATTTTCACAAAATCCTAATGTTCCATTAAATAAAATTGGGGGGAATGGTTTTAAATCACCTTTCTTTGTCCCTGATAAACAAAACATTTAAAATACAATCCTGGAAACACAGAACCATTCTCTTTTTAAACTGGTTTGATGTCAGGACATCCCCATCCTGTTTATTTTTGCATGTAATTGTTTGAGCAGATGAACATGGGACATTCAGGCATCTGGAAAATGAACCAAAGTTGTGGAGGTCAATAATTGTTTTTTTTTTCTGATTTCTCGAATGACGTCTTTTGATTTTCTCATGATGTCACACAGAAAGCAGTGTGTTTGAGGTGTGCATCAAAATGCATTCACATGTGCACCACTAAACTCAGATGTTGTCAGCTAACCTATCAAAAGCTGCCAAAGCCATGGCATCATCATCTGGGACTTCCCATAATAATCTAGGCAGCACGGTGGCGCATTTGGTAGAGCTGCTGCCTCTCAGCAAGCAGGTTGCCCTGGTTCAAATCCCGGTCCGGGGCCTGTCTGGGTGGAGTTTGCATGTTCTCTCTGTGCATTTGTAGGTTTTCTTCAGGTATTCCAGTTTCCTCCCACAGACCAAAAACATGCATGTTCGGCTGACTGGTAACTCTAAATTGTTCCTAGGTGTCCCTGTGATGGACTGGAGACCTGTCCAGGGTGTCCCCTGCCTTTCACACAGTGACTGCTGGGCATGGGCACAACTGACCTCCGTGACCCGAAATGAAAGAAGCGTGTAAAGATAATGGATGGATGGATAGTAATCTTGAAGAAAGAAAGGAAATAGTCTAAAAAAATACATCACGTTATTCATACATTTAGCAAATATAAATATTTTGGAATAACTGACCTAAAACAGAAAAGTTTAGTCTAGTTAAGTGTTGGGCAGTGAGATTAAAAAAGTTATGTTTTAATTTAGTTAGTGTATGTAAATATCTGGTTTCAACTTTATACACCTGTTCTAAATTAACACCTGTTCGATCAACCCCATTTAAGTAATAAAGGCTACTACCAAACAAGAGCGCATCTAGACTTAAGAATAAATAAAGTACAATCAGTTTGTAAAACAAAACTGGAGGTGATAAAAAAATAGCTTGCATTTAAAACATCTTGAGGGCCAGATAAGATGTTTACAAGGGCCATATTTGGCCCTCGGGCCTTGAGTTAAAAACATGTGGTCTAAAGTGTTTTAGTTATTCTATCTAAAGTACAGAGCAGCACATTTTAAAGTAGGTCCTGTGTGCTAGCTGGATATCAGGCAGAAAGTGTCCTATTTACAAGACAACATTAAAGAACAGAACACAGTGGAGTGTTCTTACCCTGGGACTGCTGAGAGGACTCGAGGACAGACCTGTAGAAGCTCCACTGACTGAGCGAGACCTTTGGAAAAGAGCAAAGAGTCATCTACATGAAATGGACCTGAATCAATACAACCATGTCTGTTGTCTGTAAAGCTAATCTGCTCTACCAATGACCTTTTATTCTGACAGGAAATTATGATATTAACAACCTTTAACCAGTTTGTACCTTTGGCTGTGTGCATTACTGTCCAAAGCCCTGCGAGGTGGGGTGGGGGACCCTTGATCTGTGACACTGAGGACCTCCAAGCTCTTTCTCTCTGGACGACAGCGACCATGTCTTGTCAGCATAGGAGAGTCCACACGTTTCCTGGGTGGGTCTTAGAAGACCAACAATAAATACATAAATAAATTACAGCTGAAATCAAAGAAACTGAATAAAAGTCTCATAAATATGAAATTCCTGTTGTTCAGATTTGTGGTAAATAAAACCACAATGACTAACACAATCATTTGATGACAGTATTTAACTTCTGGTTATCAAAAGTATAAAGAGCAACCCCCCGCCCTTACCAAGGTCATTTCTGGGTGGTAGGTTCGCATCTTCACAGCTGGGGTATCGCTCTTTCCTGTCCAACAGGAGGTAGTAGATCATTTTTTCCTGGTTATCTCTGAAGTGCACGGAATGGAAAAAACAAACCAGTGTTAAAAAAAAAAAACTGATTCCAAAAGGTAAAAGGAGTAGAAGAGAGAAACCACTGGTGTGAATGAGAGTCATCCTGAGTTCCTGAGGATATTGGATTTGGGGCAGCTGTGGCTCAGTGGTTAGAGCAGTCGTCCTCCAATGCAAGAGTCACATGCCGAAGTGTCCCTGTGCAAGACTCTGAACCCTCATTGCCTCTGATGTGTGTCCCATCAGTGTATGAATGTGGTAAATCTCTGATTATTCTTTTTAGAATGATCTGTTCAGTTAGCTTTGTAGAGATCTAGTACAATGTATGAATGGGTAAATGAGGCACAGATTGTGTTGTAAAGCACTTTGAGTGTCTTGACAGGATAGAAAGGCATTATATAAGTACAGTCCATTTCCCATATTGTTGAATTTATTGTTGGGCTGGTACACTGTAATGGACTCTTCTGTTTGCACTTTGTGAATGTTGTGGACGGTCTTTCTAGGTTGGTAGATGAGGCTGTTGGTCCATTTTTTGGAAAGAGGAATAAGTGGGTCTGTAGCAACTACTTTGTGCATGGGATAACAATATTCAACCTCCCTAAAACCACAGCTTTGTTTACTTCAAGCCCCAGTACATCCCTGCAGTCCAGCGGCAGCCAGTGACTGTGTGAACTGTACGGAGGTGACCAGAGGTGGCTATGGAGACCCTGCAGGGCTGCTTTGAGGCAACTGACTGGGACGTTTTCTATTATGCACATGGGCATTACATTCACACACTCATGGACTGTGTTACAGATCATATTAACTTGTGCACGGATAATATAATCCCCGTAAAATCAGTTTACTGCTTTTCCACCAATAAACCACGGGTCACCAAGGACATCAAGGCAGCTCTGAAGAGGAAGAATGCTGCCTTTAGGAGGGGACAGGGAGGAGGTGAGGAGATTGCAGACTGAGGTGAGGGACAATATCAGGGAGGGTAAGGAGCAGTACAGGAGGAAGCTGGAGAGCAAACTGGCCCAAACCACCACCAGGGATGTGTGGAATGGGATGAGAAGCATAACTGGTCAGGTGAAAAATACTGCAGCAGTGATGGGAGGAGACCAACAGGAGGTCAACATTAAACCAGATTTTAACAGGTTTGATGTTTTGGACACTGCTCATCTCAAACACCCCTCTGGGAGTCATCACACCTCCTAGACAACTCCACCCCTCCTCCTCATCAACACCATGGACCCCAGCTTCAACCCCCTCCACCTACAAAGTAACACCCCTCCCCCTCCACCATCATTTTCCTTTCATAACAAATCAGAGCCTGCAATCACCATCAGCAGAGAGGCTGTGAGGATGGAGCTCAGCCGTCTACGTCCAGGCAAGTCTGCAGGTCCCAGATGGATTGAGTTCAAAACTCCTGAAAGGATGTGCGGCTCAGCTGTGTGATGTTTTTCAGCACATTTTTCACCTGAGCCTGAGCATGAGGGTGGTCCTGCTCTGTGGAAAACAACATGCCTGGTCCCAGTGCCGACAAACAACCACCCAAACTCACACAGTGACCACAGACCTGTGGCCTTGACATCACATGCCATGAAGTCGCTGGACAGGCTGGTCCTGAAGCACGTCAGATCAGTGGTGGAACCATACCTGGACCTAGAGAAGCATTCAGGCCCAAAAAGTCTGATTCGACCCGGCCCCAGCCCACAGTTATATTTCCAAACCCCACCCAACCCGACGAATTAACAGTAATTACAGGTCCGAACCCTAGAAAACCCCCGACATTTTTAATTAGTTATTAACGGTCGGGGACGGTCAGTTCGCGGTGAAATGGCTGCATGCGGCTGGTGATTGTATGGCAGGCCATGTTATCATATAATTGGATTACAACTGATCCTGATCCAATTAAAAGCCCAACACCGACCTGGCCCGCCCATCCAGCACATTATCATGGCCCGGCCCACCCCAAATTTGGGTCGGGTGGGGCCAGGCTTAGGGCTTGGGTTAGAAATGACAGCTCTACCTGGACCCCCTCCAGTTCATATACCAGCCACGCATTGGCGTTGATGATGACATCATCTACCTGCTGCACAGAGCCTACGCACAGCTGGACAGGGCAGGCAGCACCATTAGAGTCATGTTCTTTGACTTCTCCAGTGATTTTAACTCCATCAGACCTGCTCTACTCTGCAGTAGCTCCGGGACATGCAGGTGACTGACTCGCTGGTCACCTGGATCAGAGACCACCTCACAGGTAGACCACAGTATGTGAAGCTCTAGAACATCATACTGCGCAGCACAGGGGCTCCTCAGGGGACGGTCCTCTCACCGTTTCTGTTCACCCTCTACACCTCGGACTTCAGGTACAACTCACAATCCTGCATCTGCAGAAGTTCTGGATGACTCGGCCATTGTGGGCTGCATCACTGGTGACCAGGAAGCTGAATACAGAGGTGGTGGAGAGAACCACCTGCAACTCAACGCTGGAAAAACTAAAGAGCTGCAGGTGAACTACAGGAAGAAGATCAGCCCCTGTGGACTGCTACAAGTACCTTGGGGTCCACTTAGACAATAAACTGGACTGGACAGATAACACCAACACCCTGTACAAGAAAGGGCAGAGTCACCTTTTTCTTCTGAGGAGAGTCAGGTCCTTTAACATCTGCAGGACCATGTTGCAGATGTTTTACCACTTGGTGGTCTCCAGCATCTTCTTCTATGCTGTGGTGTGCTGGAGCAGCAGAGTGAAGAAAGCTGATGCCGACAGACTTGATAAATTCATCAGGAGAGCTGGTTCAGTTCTGGGAGTGGAGCTGCAGTCTCTGACAGAGGTGTCTGAGCAGAGGATGCTGAGGAAACTGCTCCAGATCCTGAACAACATGTCACACCCCCTACATGACACCCTGGACTCTAATGACAGCACCTTCAGTCATAGACTGAGACCACCGAGGTGCTCCACAGTGAGGCCCCAGGGTGTTGCATGTTTCCTATCAAAGTCCACAACTCTACCTGCTGAAATGACGACGTGTGATCTTAAGAGCTGAACAAAAACAAATGTCTGCAAACTTCAATGACCTGAATCAACAGTGGAAAGAAGAAAGAGCCTAAATTCCTCCACAGCCTTGTAAGAAACGGACAGAGTCTGACACAGAATGACTACTGAGAGTTATTGCTGCTAATCGAGGCTCTATAAGTCAGTGAAAAATGGAGTGAACTTCCTTTTTTCCACACACAGCGTTTTCATTTTGACTATTTTTGTTGAATAAATAACGACATGGTGTAATTTGGTCTGTGGTTTTGTTCACCTGTTGTTAGACCTGAATATTTTAAGACCCTGGTTAAGGCTAGATTACATATTTTATGTTCTGATATGTAAAATCTTAAAATTAAATAAAAAATATAACTAAAAAAATGTAAAAAATAAAATAAATCAGACAGGATATAATGATGTCACTTTGAGATAAACCTTTTACACTAACAGTTTATGCAGAAACAGGTCAATGCAGCTTCATTATGCATCAAAGACTCAACGCTGACATCCTGTTTGTTCCTTCTATATTATTTTTTACAGCCTAACTACCACTGCTTACTTGGTCTTACTGCATCCATTCAAACTTCTGATTGTTAAGAACATCCATGAGATGATTGTTATGACATTTGGATTTTGTGCCATTTATGGTTTTTTACACGTTAGGTTTCATTTACATTTCAACAGATTGAATTTGTTTCAACTCTGCCTCCTTCTGACAACTAAGTGACAGTTCTGTTGACTTGGAAACGTCTGCTTCGAGCAGCCTAGAGGTCCGGTGATCACAGAACTGTCTGTTATTCATTCCAGCATTATCAGTTATATATATGGAAATCTAATTTTTATGCAAATGAGCGCAAAAAGTTTAGCATTATACAACACAAAAAAATAAGTCAAACCCGGCGCAAGTACTACGAGAGCTGCTACTAGTAGTTCTATTAGTATACTTCAATTACAGGTAATACTTAAATGCCTACATTTTAAATGTTCATCTTTTTTTGTTGGCCTTTTTTACTAAACAGGTTTTAACTATTGGTCTTTTAGGTCTTATCTTAAAATACATCTGTACTCAATTTATTTTATTACAACAAGAGAGTTGACTTTTTGCATCATTTTCATGTTTCATTTTATTTTATCACTTCATCTTGCACTATTGGTATCACTGCTACTACTAATATTAGTATTAGTAATATTACTATTAGCACTATTACTGTTTACAGACACACATTTCAGCTGTTAAAAAAAAACCTCTGCTTAGAGATAGTCTAAAAGAGTGAAAAAAAAAACCACGTTTGAATTTCATGCACATTTATTATTCACAGAAATATTTTTCTAGATCTATGTGTGTTTTATACAGTTGTTATTTTTACAGCTACAAATGACTGTTGTGGTCGAAAAATATAAATTTTAAATTCATTGAAGTTGAGAACTGAAAAAGAATTAAGTGGGCAAATAGAAAGAGAGAAACTAGATAGTGTCAGGGAGTTTGGATATATGGATATTTTTAATTACTATGGCTCGGGATCCAGGCCAGGGCCTTGCGGGCTCCCACGGGTCGGCAGCATGGAGGGTTCTCCGCTGTGACCAGTAGGCGCACATGAGCCCGAGCCCCGGTGGCCAGTGGAGGTCGGAGCCGGGGGGCTGACGCCCTGCCTGGCCTGAGGGGTCTCAAAGGTTCTGGTGGAGAGGACCAGTGGAGCGCCATCTCACTCACTCTGAATTTTGTCGTCGGTCACCAAACACAAAAAACGCCTGCACTTCAGCATTAGACCACGGTGTTGTCAATCTTTTTTTTTTTTTTATCTTAAAAATAGGTCCAATCGCTGCTCCATGTTCAAGTAATTGCAAATGGCAGATCGGGTTGTTTTGAAAGTTTCTCAAACAACCCGTGACTCCGCCCCCTGACCAATCAGTGACGGACAGTGTTCTGACGTCACGTTTTGGTGCCAGTTCAGCACGGTTGGAACCCCAGAGAAAAAGGGTCTGGTTCCATGAATAATTGTTAGTAGAAAAAGTCTTGGAACCGTACTGAGCTGGGTCGAACCATTCCAAGTAGGCTGTATGGAAAAGGGGTATTAGAGGCGTTCAGTCATAATCCCGCAGCTTGTAGCTTTGCTCCACTGGCTCCTCAGCCAAGCACATGCACCAAATGTCTGAACCTGCAGTTCCTCTCGTACTGAGCAGGTTTACTGCCGTGACAACACATCATCAGTAGGGCCGAGGTGGTGTAGAGGTAGGGCAGCCAACTCTGAACCAAGAAGTCGCAGTTCAACTCCCCACCATGCCCACATGTCATGGTGTCCTTGAGCAAGACACCTAATCCCTAATTGCTGCCAGGGTGCTTGCACAGCTTCCCACTGCTCCACCTGGGTGTATCTAATGTGTGATGGGTTAAATGCAGAGAACTAATTTCATCATTGTATGGAAACATACAACAATGACAACACATGGCACTTATTTTTATTCCAACAGATAGGCACTCTTGTTTCTGCTAAGTCGGGCAGGTAAAGGTGTCGGTAATTGGATGGCCATAAAGAAACAAATGAGGCAATGAGAAACAAAGAGACAAGATACTACAAACTCTTTTACCCATTTCTTTCCCAGGTTTCATACAAGCTATTGTATCCTGGTCTTTCGCTAGTGAACTTCATGGTTTTACAAAAATCATAGACAGTAGATAGCAAGCACAAAGTTTTGGATTCTTTCATTTGTGATATAGTTACTGTAACCATATTTCAAATGCTTCATTTATTAACCTTTATTTAACCAGGCAAATCCCACTGAGATCACAGATCTCTTTTGCAAGGGAGGCCAGGGCCTGAAGGCAGCCTAACATGCATGTTTTTGTTCTGTGGGAGGAAACCGGAGTACCCGGAGAAAACCCACGCACGCACAAGAAGAACATGCAAACTGCACACAGAAAGACTCCAGGTCCAACTGGGGATTGAACCCAGGACCTTCTTGCTGTGAGGCAACAGTGCTAACCACTG
>JARVGS010000472.1:4586358-4599637 GCA_031762315.1 Hypsolebias antenori | reverse complement strand
CCGAGTTGCTGTAAGTCGAGGGCGCCTTAAGTCGAGGACTACCTGTATATATATATATATATATATATATATATATAAAGTACATGTATGTATATACAGTAATCTGATACAAAGGGGTTCTTCTTACATAGTGTAAGAACTGTATGTGACAGTCACTGAATATAACTAATAGAGATCTGATCCTTTGCTATCATAAAATATTATCTGGTAAAAATTCGTAGTAATTATAATTAATTCATAATTAGATTGCTTTACATTTATATATCTAACATTTGCTAAAACTATTAAATGTGAGGGCCACTAAATAATTCACGCAGCTCATGCTAGAGAGAAAAAAAAGTCACACAAGTGAAGGCTTTCTATAATCATCTTTAATGAGTAGTTTCAAAGAAATTTAACATCAGCAGAATTTTTGGGTGTTAGGGTAGAGAACAGGATAAGAAATGTTTTCACAATAATCCTTCGAATTCGAAGAATACGCAAATAGGGGAAGAGAAGAGAAGAAGGACTAATGGGAAAAGAAAAGGAGATGAAATACCAGAGGTCTGAATAATGGAAGGCCCTGTTGTAAATGTTCACCTTGCACTGCTTTCATTGCCTTCATTAGCATCCCTTTCATGGCCTTGCTGTTGCTGTCATGTTGAGCGATAGCAACATCATTTCAGTGACACCTCCCCAAAATAGATTCAAAATTAGTTTTGCGACAAACACTTTAATTCCCCCTGAAGTATTTTGTATTTTTCTGTGTGAAATAAGAAAGAAGGAAGGATATTGGGGGTGGAGGGCTAATTACACCATCCTCCAAGGAACTGAAGAAGGCAATGAAACCTGCTTACATGGCTTTACACATCTTATCAATGCTGCATTTAGTGGCATCACCCACACTCATGGGTGCAGCTGTCCAAGATGCTCTGGCTGCTTCATAAATCTTCCAGTTTTAGCCTGAAACCATCTACAGAACAACACAAACTTCCCATCTAGAGATGTACTTTTGGTCAAATAGCTAAAGTCTCAAGTGTAACATTTCCACCATTATTCTGCAGGGTAGCTCATTCTTTGCTGACATTTGTCTGTGTTGCCTAGCTTTGCACTAGTCTCTTTCCAAAGCTGAACAACTAACACAAAAACGTTTAAACACAGGAAAAGTGAGAGAATTGCAATACTGGTACTATAAATGTATCTTGACTGAACTTTTATGTAAAGGCAGAAAACTTTTAAACAAACAAACAAACAAACAAACAAAACAAGACCTATCTGTGTGAAAGTGTAAAAACATATAAAACTTAGACAATCTCCAGTATGTTGCATAAAAGTAGGGTTTGAAAATGATCAGTTACGATTTTTTTATTATTATTTTCAAAATAAAACACAATGTATCATTTATTAAAGATTGATTACATTTTAAATTGTTATTTTAGCAATATATATACCATGGACTTCAGAACCGCTGACTAATCACCAAAGGATTGTGAGTCATCTGCCTATTCATAGGACTACACTATGCTTCCAAAAATACAGTTTACGAAATGTTTCCTCTCTTGATTGTGCTTAAAGTGAACAAAGTCCAAATGTCAAATGATCTGCTCTGCACCATGTACCACACTTCAGTTCAATGGAGCTTGGATGGTGACCTCTCCTCATGCAACAAAAACGTTCCCGACATCTGGCAAAACCTAAACAAACCAGCATGTGTGGAGCACCAGTTTCTTCTGCATGAGCATCTCTAAATCCGAGACTATTGAGGAGCAAGCGACAACAGAGAGGGAGTCAACATCTTGCTGAGACTTATCGCCTAGGTGACTGAGTGCTGAGTGTGTGTGTGTGTGTGTGTGTGCGTGTGTGGGAGTGTGCGTGTGTAAAGGGCAAATCTTCCCTGCAGCACACACACAGCCTTGAATAAACCTGCTGCGTCCCACTGAGAACATATTAAAGGAGGACAGGAAAGTGTTGTTATATATTTGACAACTTTCACCAAAATAATGCTTAATTTTGATTGGAAGACACTTTTGTTATGATGCTGCGAAAACCAATTTACTGGAACTTACTTTTGCAGCCACATGTTTTATTTGAGTGTGGACAAAAACAAATGTTTTGTTTCGAAGCATCCATCATTCATTCATTATCTTTACCTGCCTCTTCTTTTTTGGGGCATTGGGGTCACTGGTGCCATTATCCAGTTATCACTGCGAGAGGCAGGAGACGCCCATGACAGGTCTCCAGTCCATCACAGGGACACAGAGACAAATGAGACAAACAACCATTCACTCTCTCTCTCACACCTAGAGACAATTTAAAGTTACCAATCAGACCAACATGCATGTTTTTGGTCTGTGGGAGGAAACTGGAGTACTCGGAGAAAACCCACATATGCACGGACAGAACATTCAAACTCCACCCTCAAAGGTTCCTGGTCAGGATTTGAACTGGCAACCTGCTTGCTAAGAGGCAACAGCTCTACCAAGTGTGCCACCATGCGGCCCAAATGAGGAAATGTTACAAAGAAGTGTTGAGAATATTTTTCAATGTTCGTGCAGGTTCTCAACTTTCTTGTGTGAGTTAAACCCATGCAGAGCCGTTCCTCTGGTTTTCAATAAGCTCAGACAATATGGACGTATTTTTCATGAAATAGTCAGTTTTCCACGTGCACCCCCACACCATCACTATAAAACCTTTCAAAGTGAACACATGTACAACTAGAGTTGTAGTATGACACCTACACAGGAGCTCTCCTCTGACAAAAAAACATTTGAGGCGTTTTGAATAATTACAAAATTGGTTTTAATCTGCCCATTTTAATTTCAAAGCCTTTACTCCAGAAGATTAAATCATAAGTGTGGGGCAGCTACTAAGACGGCAACAAAGCTGAGACGGGTGTTTATCTCTGTTTTGATTTTAAAATAAAGTTCAGGCATTTTAGCTAAATGTTCTTTGTTCTCTCTAAAATCCCTTAAAAATACTGATCTCTATCATCAGGAAGAAGCTTGAAAACTAGACCAGTATCAATGGATAGCTGTTCCCAAATTGTTGTCTGGCACAAGGAAAAAACACACACACACACACACACACACACACACACACACATACACAAAATGTATTTTGTAAGTGGCAGTCCATTTCTGACGCATAGGTCCAGCCCTTTGCAACACAATGACACAGGGGTTACTGATCCAAAGCGAGTCTTAAAACTGCACGACTTTGCAAATCAGCTCCACTTCTTAAATCACCATGTTTAGTAGCGATAAGTAATCAAACTGTATATAAAATAAAAAGTACTGTATATTTGTTAGGCTGCTGTCAATGTGTCTGTCTGCTTTGTCTTGACTCACTTTGACAACCATCCAGCTGCAGAAGGGCGAGGACTCGGTGGCTGTGTTTGCTGCTGGGCC
Source organism: Hypsolebias antenori (assembly GCA_031762315.1). Taxonomy (NCBI): domain Eukaryota; kingdom Metazoa; phylum Chordata; class Actinopteri; order Cyprinodontiformes; family Rivulidae; genus Hypsolebias; species Hypsolebias antenori. The sequence goes on along the minus strand of JARVGS010000472.1, from coordinate 4,596,251 downwards.
TGCAGTGGGACCCAGTGGCCAGAGGATACTTCTGACTAATGCTGGATGATCGAGAATGTACCATCACATATGCAAACATGCACACACAGACATGAACACAAAGATCTAGGCTGAAGTGTAAAATTGTAAAAAAAAAATATATAAAATTAAAAAAAACATGATGCGTTATTAAAAAATAGTTTCATAATGCAGAATGGAAGAACATGAGCTACACAGACAGTCCTGGTTTGTATGAATATATTCTGATAGGTTCATCAATATGTCTTGATTTCTTTAGAATGTTTTATCACACAATATGTATTTATTTCATTTAACATTTATTTAACCAGACAAATCCCATTAAGATCACAGATCTCTTTTGCAAGGGAGGACTGGGCCTGAAGGCAGCATAACATGCATGTTTTTTTATCTATGGGAGGAAACTGGAGTACCCGGTGAAACCCACGCAAGCACGAGAAGAACATGCAAACTCCACACAGAAAGACCCCAGATCCAACCGGGAATTGAACCCAGGACCTTCTTGCTGTGAGGCAACAGCGCTAACCACTGAGCCATCATGCTGCTAATATCCTTCATAAACAAGTGTTGCGCCAACGTCCTCCATCGCTTATGGATTTGAATAATGAATGTTTGTAGTTTGCGAGATGTTTTCCTGGACTGGAGCTGAACATGGAATGCAGGCAAACCTTCATGTTTTTAGTGCAAGATGTTCACCTGGGTACGAGTTACCATGTGTAGAAAATGATAGATCTGTTTAACTTTTGCTTGTCCAAGGTGGTGCAAAGTGACAGATCCTGGCAAATGGAGGGAGGTAGTTTTTCCACCAGCTGGCACAGCGGTAGAGCTAACAAGGTCCAGAGGACCTGACTGAACTGCATGTCATCAGTTCATCATGCTGTAAAAAGGAAAACACACATGAAGACATCTGCAGCTGTCTGCTCAAACGTCTTCTGTAACGCTGTACTCAGTCAAACAGTGCACGTGTCCTGAGACACACAAAAACACATGCACACACACGCATGCACAACTTGTATTTCTGTCTTTATGAGGATTGTTGACGTTTATTCATTTCTGTAGCCTAAACCTGACCCTCATCATCACTTGTCCATCCATCCATCCACCCATCCATTATCTTTACCAGCATCTTCCTTTTTCAGGTCACTGGTGCCAATGTCCAGCCAGCACTGTGGGAGAGACGAGTACATCCTGTACAGGTCACAAGTCCGTCACATGGCTAGTTCACACCTAATAATCTCAATAATCTACCTGGATTATTGAGCATGCATCAGGATACTAGAAAACATAGTTTTTCAAATGATGGGGTGTCCACTTTACAAACACACACACACACACACACACATTTGTATACATACCGTATTTTCCAGCGTATAAGTCACAGTTTTGTCCTAAATTGCATATCCTGTGACTTATACGGCGAAGCAACATATGTATGGATTTTTTTGCCCCATATTTTTAGACCAATTTTTGACTGAGATATGACTGTTTAGATTCGTTTTGGGCACAGTGCCACTTTTGGCCGCTAGGGGCGCTAAAGGGCCCTCTAGGCTTTTGACGACTACTGGTGTACCTGTATGTGTACGGATATTTTAAAGCAAAAAAAGTCCTGCTGGATGGACATTGTGTGCTTGCACATCATGCTGCAATTTAAAGATAAAATTAAAGTGTTTAACTCCATTCCTGCCTTCATCCTGGGAGGCTTGACAAAACTGAAGCCTCTGGACATTTCTGTGAACCAGAACTTCAAAGCAGCTCTGCACTGCTCTGGAGCTCTGACACTTCCAGGGACTCCACCAATCATTCATTTATTAAGGAAAAGTTCAGCTCAGACACATCTTTACTATAATTTTCAGCAAACAAATTTTTTTAGATGTTTATCTTGTTAAATTTTAAAGAGGTGCATTTCTGATCGCTGCACGCACGTTCTGTTTCATCAGACGTAGCAAAACTAATTTTCAAATTCAGCTGATTTGACCATTACGTTCATTTATTAAGGAAAAGTTCAGCTCAGCCACATCTTTACTATACTTTTCCGCAAACAAATATTTTTTTCAAGTGTTAATCTTGTTAAAGTCCTTCGGCCGTGGCTGCCACAATCCTTTTTTGGCAAGACACCGCCCACATTTCCAGATTGTCAGCGGTGATGCATAACATACGCGACGCATCAGCGGTGACGCATAATAGATGCGACTTATACAGCGGTGTGACACGTTTATGGATTTTTCCAAATTATTGGACATAATTGGACTTATGCGACTTATAGGGCGGAAAATATGGTATATATGGGGGCAGAGATGGGGTAGAGGCTGGGCAGCTGACTCAGGACCAGTAAGTCCCAGGCTTGATCCCCAGCCATTGCACATCTTGCAGTGTCTCTGAGCAGCACACCCTATCCCCAGTTGCTCCCTGGACGCCCTCAATAGCCGCCCACTGCTCCACCCGGGAGTGGATACGTTAAATGCAGAGAGCCAATTTTGCCATTGTATTGGAACATCAATACATGTATTGACAACACATAACACATTATTATTATTATTATGTATATTTTTTCTGTTCGGCTGCTCCTCCTTCAGGAGTCACCACAGTGAACTAACTCTCGTAAAGACTTGGCAATAGTTTTTACACCGGATGTCCTTCCTGATGCAACCACAGACCAGAGAGCTACCACAGCCCTCTGTGTGGAGCAGAGAGCTGCTGTCTAGGACACCCCGAGGAGCAGAAGGTGCTTCCTTCCTTCCATAGATAGATAACTTTGCTAATTGGTTTTTATAATGTATGTGAATGTTTTAGTTCAGTGCCCTGAGATGAGTTCTGCTGTGACTTGATGCCATGTAAATAAATTGAATTAAATTAATTAAGAGCCCAGAGTGGAGCAAATGAGGGTGCAGGATTTACCTTTCCTATCCATATATTGATGTTGTAAGTTTGGGGAGTTGAACCAGCAACCTTTCAATTGCAGGCTTGCCTTCTCTAGCCACTACCTTTGTAAACTAACTAAAAAGTTGCTGTGCAGCACCATCACTATTCTCTCTGTAATAAATCTGTTTGTATTAAAGGAAAGATGTGTGAAATGTGTGAGAGAGTCACATCCCAGAGACAGTGTGTGTGTGTGTGTGTGTGTGTGTGTGTGTGTGTGTGTGTGTGTGTGTGTGTTGCAAAGCATGATGGGTTGGACTTCTGTGTGCAATGTTTTTGAATATTTACAATGTTTCTGAGTGTGAAATGGGTTTTTATGTTATCAGCCGTGCTCTTAACATGTTATGAACCGTGCTCAGAGCATGTTATTTACCATGTTCTGGTTTGATTTGGCATTTATGTCAAAGTCTCTGTTACTGGCTGTAAACTGACACCATGAGTCAGAGACTGCAGGAGATATGAGGGTGAAACGCACTGTGACGGTGGTGATGCCACTGGGTGGTGTTTAGCTTAGCATAATTTAGCATTGCTCCATGTAAATCATTCTACTGGACACTTTTAGCACAGAGAATGCAAAAACTGCAAACACACTAAATGGAGAGTTAGTTCTGCTATTAGCAAATTAGCTGAATTTGTCCACCACTGCATTTACATTAAATGCATACATTAAAAAATGTGTGTGTGTGTGTAGTTTTCTCCAGTTTCCTCCCACAGACCAAAAACATGCATGTTAGACTGATTGGTAACTGAATTGTCTCTAGGTGAGAGTGAGAGAGTGAATGGTTGTTTGTCTCTATGTGTCCCTGTGATGGACTGGAGACCTGCAGGGTGTCCCCCACCTCTCACACAGTGACGGCTGGACATGGACACCAATGACCCCGGTGACCCAAAAATGGAAGACTCGGGTAAAATAAAATAGATGGATGGTTAGTAAACGGCTCGATTAGGAAAATTTATTTGGAGGTCACTTGTTTTTGTAAAAGATCGTAGTAAAATAAAACTATTTAGTTTTAGATTAAGACATGACACAAGCTGACACACTCCAAAAATCAGAATATTATGGGGATGGATGAGCGTTTGAGACAAAATAGGACTCAGTTAAAAATTATCATGCGGTTCATGGGGGGGTGGTGATGAAAATATGTGGAAAAAACAAAAGTACAGGTATGCACACACAGTCCTCCATCAGCCATTCTCTGCTGTGCTCCACCCCGCAAACAGCGCCCCGCACATCAGACCCGCAGCAGATCCAGAACCTGCAGCGGACCAGCCGGACATTCTGCCAACTTGTTCTTTGGGCTCGAGGCGGCGGCTCAAGGACGGCGTGTGCGTGCGTGCGTGTGTGTGTGTGTGTGTGGTGGTGGTGGGGGCTGCAAGCTGCTGACCACAGCCTCCAACAACATATGCACCGGTAGAACCAGAGCTGGGACGGAGCGTGACGTGACATCACGTGAACACCGTGTTCTGCGTGACATTCACACCCGACGCTTAAGGAGTTTACACGCGGATCAAAGGCCCCGCCGACATTTTGCGTCATGCGCCGCAACCTGCTCGCGCTTGTCTGAAGGGGAAAGGGAGGAAAACAGGCGGAGGTCTTACCCGGGACGCCATCTTCACGGTCGCGGTGATGTGCGCGGCGCAGCTCGGCTCGGCTCGGCTCGGTGATCCTCAGGATGGAGGCGGGCCGCTCCACGCAACACGCTTTATAAGCTGCGGCGCATCCCGCTCTCATTGGCTGGGGCCGGCGGAAGCGAGCACACGGGAAGGGGAAGGGGAGTGCGTGTGCGCGTGGGAGGGGAGCTGGCGATCGTTTTAGAACACTGAATGTGTTAAAGGTGTTGCAGACCGCGAATGCATATCGCCCGCCTGAGAGGTGCAGCAGCTTGGATCATGTGTGTGTTGTAAATAACTCAGCTACTACCACATCACGGCTTTGACTCAATGATACCATTTGTGTTCAGTTGTTGTGGTGTCCATCTTGGATTAGACTGTCTCTAAAATGTAATCACATGTAGATGTGATGCCAATAAATGTGCTCCATGTTCTACATCTCCTTATAATCTAGCTGGGTTTTTTTTAATTTATTATTATTATTTTATTTTATTTTTAATTGCTACTTTTCCTCTTGATTGTCCTTTTGGTTGCTGTGTTGTCTAGATTGTTTTGTTAAAAAAAATAAAAAATAAATAAAAAAAGAAGGAGGAACTTAAATTTAACCTGTCTAAATAAAAGTTGAATGAATAAAAATTAGCTGAATAGTTCATTAAAATCTATGCAATGGTTTAAAAGCTATTTTGCTAACATAAGTTTACTCTAAATAATGAACAGCAAAGTGTAATAAAATAATCTTGTGTAGTCAGTACACAGACTCATGTTGTGGATGAGTAAAATTTAACTGAATGTGAAATTTCTGTGAAACTTGTTAAATTCAGTTTAGGAGTTTTGAGTGTGTTGAGCTGATTCTGGATTCAGCACCATGGACAGCTCATCCCTGAGGCTTTTCACAGTCTTTCTAACAGAGTTCATGCTCCATCATCCAGGTACCAAATCCAATAATTCTCAGTCGGGTCACCTGGACATTTTCTTTTTTATAGAGACGTTTCGCCCTCTATCAGGAGGGTTAGATTGTCCTTTAAACATTCAAACAGATTTTTGTGCAAACTCATGCAAGACAATTTTGTTCAGTGTTTGTAAAATAGATTGTGTTATAATAATTTTTATGTTGACTACAACCAGCTGTGGGAACCATCTGAAACTGGGTGACTTCAAAGTTCATCAAAGTTCATCAGCTTTAAGGCTAAATCCAAAGATTACTTTCAATATCATCTTTCAAACTGGTTTGTGGCTTTTTAAATAAATGACAAATAAACAGAAACACACAGTCAGTAAGAGACACGATCAAACACAGTTATGCAGGGCAGCTTTGGCTGAGTGGTCAGAGCAGTCGTCCTCCAATGCAAGAGTTCAGGGTTCGAATCCACCAGCAGTCACATGCCGAAGTGTCCCTGGACAAGACACGGAACCCCTCATTACCTCCTTGAGGTGTGTGGCATCTGTCTATGAATGTGATAAAGAACTGATTATTCGCTTTACAATGATTTGTTCAATTAGCTCTTTTTAGAAGAGTGCTATAAGGCACAGATTGTTGTAAAGCACCTTCATAAGGGGCTATATAAATACAGTCCATTTAACATTAACCATACAGATAAATTCAGTATTTACATGGTACCATGATACATGGTACTTACAAGTTTAATCACAATTAACATAAAAGGTGCATTTAGGGTATTAAGGGTACAAAGGGTACAAAAACAACAATTGCAGCGTATTTATATAAATTTGATTATAGAGTACATATAGATGAACACACAGGAGAGTGCATACAAGATTTACAGGGGAACATACAAAGTACCTACTAACACTATGCAGCGTACATACAGCAGTAAGTCCCTGTACCGACAAAATCAAAAAATGTGGGTGAAAAAAGGTGAAACAACCACACCTGCCTCCACCCTCATTCGCCCCTCTCTGGGCCCCTGAGCAAGGCCCTTAACCCCCACCATCTGTTCCCTAAACAGGTCTCTCTTGAAAAAGAGTTCTCGTGGCTCAATGAGACTACCTGGATAAATAAAGGGTAAATAAAAAAAATCCTATACAGCTAATTTAGAGGGTAAAAACAAGGAGTGTTTATGGGTACCCACAGGATAATTACAGGGACTTATGTTGATACCCACAGGATAATTAAAGGTACTTATGTTGATACAGACACTTATGTTGGTACCTACAGGATAATTAAAGGTACTTATGTTGATACCCACAGGATAATTAAAAGTACTTGTGTTGATACCCACAGGATAATTAAAGGTACTTATGTTGATACCCACAGGATAATTAAAGGTACTTATCTTGGTAACTACAGGATAATTAAAGGTACTTATGTGGATACCTACAGGATAATTACAGGTACTTATGCTGGTACCTACAGGATAATTACAGGTGCTTATGTTGATACCCACAGGATAATTACTGGTGTTGGATAATTAAAGGTACTTATGTTGGTACATACATAATAACAGGTACTTATGTGGATACCTACAGGATAATTACAGGTACTCATGCTGGCACCTGCAGGATAATTACAGGTATTTTGTTGGTACCTACAGGATAATCAAAGGTACTTATGTTGGTACCTACATAATTACAGGTGCTGTACTTATGTGGATAACTACGTACAGGATAATTACAGGTACTTATGTGGATACCCACACTATAATTACAGGTACTTATGTTGATACCTACAGGATAATTACAGGTACTTATGTTGGAACCTACAAGATAATTACAGGTACTTATGTTGGTAAGTAAAGGATAATTACAGGTACTTCTTATGTCAGTACCTATAGGATAATTACAGGTACTTATGTTGGAAACTACAGGATAATTACAGGTACTTATGTTGGTACCTACAGGATAATGACAGGTACGTCTGTGGATACTTACAGGATAATTAAAGGTACTTATGTTGGTACCTACAGGATAATTACAGGTACTTATGTTGGTACCTACAGGATAATTACAGGTACTTATGTTGGTACCTACAGGATAATTACCGGTACTTATGTTGATACCTACAGGATAATTACAGGTACTTATGTTGGTACCTACAGGATAATTACAGGTACTTATGTTGGTATCTGCAGGATAATTACAGGTACATATATTGATACTTACAGGATAATGACAGGTACTTATGTTGGTACCCACAGGATAATTACATGTACTTATGTTGGTACCTACATAATTACAGGTACTTATGTTGGTACCTACAGGATAATTACAGGTACTTATGTGGATACCTATAGGATAATTACAGGTACTTATGTTTTTACCTACAGGATTATTACAGGTACTTATGTTGGTACCTACAGGATAAGTACAGGTACTTATGTTGGTACCTACTGGATAATTACAGGTACTTATGTTGGTACCTACATAATTACAGGTACTAATGTTGGTACCTACAGGATAATTACAGGTACCTATGTTGGTACCTACAAGATAATTACAGATACTTATGTGGATACCCACACGATAATTACAGGTACTTATGTTGGTACCTACATAATTACAGGTACTTATTTTGGTACCTACATAATTACAGGTACTTATGTGGGTACCTACAAGATAATTACAGGTACTTATGTGAGTACCTACAGGATAATTAAAGGTACTTATGTGAGTACCTATAGGATAAGTACAGGTAGTTATGTGAGTACCTACAGGATAATTACAGGTACTTATGTGGGTACCTACAGGATAATTAAAGGTACTTATGTTGGTACCTACAGGATAATTACAGGTACTTATGTTGGTACCTGCAGATAATTACAGGTACTTATATGGATACCCACATGATAATTACAGGTACTTTTGTTGGTACCTACATAATTACAGGTACTTATGTTGGTACCTACACAATTACAGGTACTTATGTGGGTACCTACAAGATAATTACAGGTATTCCTATGAGTACCTACAGGACAATTACAGGTAGTTATGTGAGTACCTACAGGATAATTACAGGTAGTTATGTGAGTACCTACAGGATAATTACAGGTAGTTATGTGAGTACCTACAGGATAGTTACAGATAGTTATGTGAGCACCTACAGGATAATTACAGGTACTTATGTGATAATAGTACCTGTAATTATCTTGTACTTACTCACATAAGTACCTGTAATTATGTAGGTACAACATAAGTACCTGTAATTATCTTGTAGGTACTTATGTTGGTACCTACATAATTACAGGTACTTATGTGAGTACGTCAAAGATAATTACAGGTACTTATGTGAGTACCTTCAAGATAATTACAGGAACTTATGTTGGTACCTACATAATTGCAGGTACTTATGTGAGTGCCTACAGGATAATTACAGGTAGTTATATGAGTACCTACAGGATAATTACAGGTAGGTGAGTACCTACAGGATAATTACAAGTAGTTATGTGAGTACTTACAGGATTATTACTGGTATTTATGTGAATACCTGCAGGATAATAACAGGTAGTTACGTGGGTACCTACAAGATAAGTACGAGTAATTGTGTTAGTATCCACAAGATAATTACAGGTACTTATGTGAGTCCCTGCAGGATAATCACAGGTACTTATGCGAGTACCTGCAGGATAATCACAGGTACTTATCTGAGTACCTACAGATAATTACATGTACTTATGTGGATACCTACAGGCTAATTACAGGTAGTTACGTGGGTACCTACAAGATAATTACAAGTACTTGTGTTAGTACCTACAAGATAGTTACAGGTACTTATGTGAGTACCTATAGGATAATTACAGGTTGTTATGTGGGTACCTATAGGTTGAATGAGGGTACTTGTGTGGGTACTTAAATGATAATTACAGGTACTTAGATGTGTACCTACAGGATAATTAAAGGTGCTTTTGTGGGTTTCTACAGGATAATTTCGGATACTTATGTGGATACTTACAGGTTAGTTACAGATTCTCTTCCATCGTTTTCCTCTGTCTTGCAGAGTAATACATAAAAGAGCAGTGACTTCTATCATCTAGTTTATAATTTTACACTTTGCAAAATTCACTGGATAAAGCTGTTCCGCTGGGGGAAAAAATATCAGCTCCTTGGTTCAATTCTGAATTACATACTTTAAACAAATATCTAGAATGCTGTAAAGAAAATGGCACTCCACTAACGTTGATGAATCTTACTCATCCAGGAGAGATAGCCTGCTAACATTCAAAAAAGAGCTCCATAAAGCTAGAACTTTATATTATTCATCTTTAATTGATGAGTACAGGTAGTCCTCAACTTACGAACGGGTTCCGTACCTACAAACTGTTCTTAACTCGATTTTAACGTAAGTCGGAACTCATTATACTGCGCCGCAAACCCGTTCGTAAGTCCGGATTTTT
>JARVGS010000472.1:4352820-4363184 GCA_031762315.1 Hypsolebias antenori | reverse complement strand
TGTGATGGAGTTAAACTCAAAGCAGTCTGCTCCTCAGATAAATAATGTTAAATTATTATTTTTAAATATGAATGTTTTTGTTCAGTGCCCTGAGATGACTTCCGTTGTGACTTGGCGCTTTATAAATAAACTGAATTGACGCGTGGCCATCTGCTTGGAGTGGCTGGGGTTTGAGAGGACAGGAAGGAGAAACAAATAAACTCAGAATGACAGGTCCCAGTGTACTTTCTTTTGGAGGAAAGACGCACACACACACACGCACACACACACAAAAATACTTACAAATACAAACACACGCATTAATAATAATTACTACTGCTGCTTCTACTTGTAGGAGGGGTGCAGGGTGAACTGCAGAGGGAAAACGAACCTGACAGACTGGTGTTGTGTTTTTAGCATTCCATTTGGGAGTTGACTCCTGAAAATGGCTCCAGGTCACTTTGGCCCACAGCCATGGCACATCAGTTGTCATGACATGTTAACACGCCTTGGCCTTTGAATCATCCATCGCTGAAGGTTCCTTATCACGCGAGGCCTGCTGCCCACACCCAAACAAACAAACAAACAAACAAACAAACAATGCCAACGACCAGCCCAACAGAATAATTTTTGTTTTGAAAACATGTTTGTTTTCCCCTCAAAAATAAACTAACAGGTTTTACTTTAGTCAAAAAAACATTTAAATAACAAAAATGGTCCAACATTATTTATTTATTTATTTATTTATTTGTTGTTGTTGTGGTTATTGATGGTCTTTTGTGTTTTATGATTAAGTTGAATTATTTTTAGTGCCCTTTGTGTTTGGTTTTGGTTCTTGTGTTTCTGTGTCATTATTCACTACTTTGAAGAAAGAGGAGTGAATAACTAAAAACTTTCTGGAGAAACTTTAAAGGAGACTGTCATGTGGCGGCCATTTCAAATTTTGACTTTACAGCACAAAGTGTTGGGTTTCAGCTACCATCATATCAAGTTTCAGCTCATTAAGGTAAAAAAAATCAATGAGTAACAAACATTGCTTATTTTAAGCTATGGGGGCCATCTTGGATTTTTTTATTTGTGCATCACTGTCAGGTACCACCACAGCAAATTTCAGTTCAATATCTTATTTTAAAATAGCTGAATTATAGCATTTTTTTCCTTTAACTAAAGTAGCCATCTTGGATTTTAAATTAGCACTAGGAATTATAACGACTCTCTCTCAGCTACGACCATACCAAATGTCAGCTCAATATATCAAATAATGCCTGAGTTATAGTCAAATTAGTGTTTTCTGATGTAGCTGTGGCAGCCATCTTGAACCAAAATGGCTCCAAACCTTAATCAGTGCCTCTAGGTCCTGTGACCTCACTGTGGTAGTTGGAGGCTGTGAAGAGGTCCGTCAGTGTTTTTCAATTAGATAAATGGCAATTAGATAAATGGCTTCTCCATCAACTCCTCTGAGACAGTAGTGGTTCAAAACACCAAAGTTCATGCTCAATAATCCAGGTAGAAATCCAACAATTTTCAGTCAGGTCATCAGGACGACTTCTTTTTTTGATGAGACGTTTCAGGCTTTTGGGCCCCGGAGGCCATCTTATTACCAGCAAACTGTTTTTTCCCCACTATGGGAGTGAGCTGTTTGTAGGAATCTGTTTGTTTGGTGATTCCTCAGATTGAAGAAGTCCTTTGGATGAAGGGCGAAATGTCTCAGAAAAAAAAGAAAAAGAAACCATCCAGATGACCTGACTGAACACTGCTGGATTTCTACCTGGATTACTGATCATGAACTTCAGTGAATACTAAAAGGTGGCTGCTTTCAGGCAGTCCCTCAACTGACCAAACTGCAAGAAAGACAATTATATTTTAACTGTGCATGAGTGAATGTGGGGGTGGCTGTTGGTGGGGAAGCAGCTAAAATCAAAAATATTAAAAACCTGAAATAATTTTTAGAAAGCCTGAAGAATGATCAGTACCACTTCAATAAATACTAGAAAATATGGCTTTTGAAACCAAATTTGAAATAAGATATAAATGACATTCCTCAAAAGAATTAATATATTTTGCCAACTTGCATGCCAAAGTTTGAAACAGAAATCTTGCACAACCTGCTAGTGCTCAGAGTATGTAATGGAGATGTATCAGCTACTACTACCAAATTACAGGTACCGGTACATCTAAAATTTTGGAAATCGTGATAAATATACTTTGAGAAGACTGTGGTATAGAAAGGTGTCTTATATTTTAAACTGATCTACAGGGAGGAAAGTGAACATAATGTTATATTTCAGATCCAGCACATACAATAGAACATGATTATGAAAGTACTGTATTAAATTATCATCTGTTAAACATTAGATGCATAGGTACCACATCAATTATATGTGAAGGGGACATGTCCCCCTCACATTTAAAAAAAATTAATTTGGCAGGGTGATCACAGTGGGAGTAGTCGGGGACACCTATGTGTTGCATGCTAGCTTAGTGCTACGTTAGTGCTGGCAGTTGTTGACCAGGGGTTAGGATGCGTGAAAGAAGCGGAGTGCTACGTCTGTAGCATCTTAGCTAGCACATCTGTGTTGTGCGCTGCTAGCTTAGAGCTACATCAGTGACGGCAGTTGTTGACAGCAGATGTGGACTGGGGTGGGGGCAAAGTTAGGATGCATTAGAGAAGCTAAGCGTGCTCTATTCACACAAGGAGAGCTGTTAGTCAGGCTACTTCTTGTGCCATACTCCCTAAAATAGTTATTGAATCAAGTATTTACATATGAAGGTAAACATGAATGTTTAACAACCCGTTAAAATACACCAGAATGCAGGAAAATGCATTTACTTTATTCAAAGATTTCACAGCACCCCACCCTCACGCCCCAATTACAAATGCTTCTAATGCCAGTGATTAGATTGCAACAGTAAAGGTACAAACAGTACGTGTTAAAACTAACCTCCAGGGGTAAAGGATCTGAGGAACTGCTGCTTCTGTGCCTGTGGCAAGCACTTAGGAGGTTCAGCCTCACCGGGCTGCTTAGGGACCTCTGGTGGAGCAGCAGACACGGGGACCTCAGATGGAGCAGGCTAGTCAATCTTTGCTGTAGCTCAGCTTGCATCTCCTTTTAGAATCTCTGTTTCCCTCCCCAGCTGTGAGAGACCCTAAAGCCAAATTGTTTAGTGAGTTGCTGAATTTTCTTTGAAATTTCAGGGTTGTGAAGGTCATTTCTATTTTTGCACAACAAAATCTCAGCACAAATTTTCCTTCTCTTCTGAAAACATTTCATTTAATGAAGAGAGAGAAGAGTGACACACTTTGTTTGTTTTTCTGCTCCACACAGTGAAAGAGGAACCAGAACTGGAAGTTCGGTTGGTCAATGGGAAGCCTAAGAAGGTGCGAAAACCCAGGACCATCTATTCCAGCTATCAGTTGGCAGTTTTGCAAAGGAGGTTCCAGACGGCCCAGTATCTGGCCTTGCCGGAGCGGGCTGAACTGGCAGCCCAGTTGGGCCTCACGCAGACCCAGGTGAGGTGACCATCATGTGTTGTTTATTTGTGACAGTGGCTCTTTTCGATGTGGAGGAGCAGTGGTTCTACTTGCTCCTGGATAACTGAACTGCGGAGGAAACATTTTAACCACCTGTATCTGCGATCTTGCTCTTTCTGTCACCCAGAGTTTGTGGCCCTAGGTGACGGCACTTAGACCGATCGGTAAACGGAGAGCTTCATCTTACAGCTCAGCTCTCTCTTCATCCCAACAGACCGGCATGGAGTCCAAAATACCACAGAAGCTCCATAGATCAATCTGGCGATCTCATACGTCATACTTCTTTCACTCTTGGACAACACTCCAAGATACTTGAACTCTCCACTTGAGGCAGAACCTCACCCCCAACCCAGAGAGAGCAATCCACATTTTACTGGCTGAGGACCATGGCCTCAGATGTGGAGGGGCTGATTCTCATCCAAGCCGCTTTACTGCTTCTATGAACCTCTCCAGTGAGAGCTGATGATCACAACACGATGACACTAACAGGACCACATCATCTGCAAATGCAGAGATGGAATCTTGAGACCAACAAACCATGGGACCGTCTGCTTCAAAATAAATTAAAGTAAATTAAATTGGATTCAGAATTGAATTTAAAATCTTACTTCTAACCCAGAAAGCTCTTAACAACTTAGCCCCATCTTATATTAGAGAGCTTACTGTTCCATATTTTCCTAACAGAGCACTTCACTGTCAAACTGCAGGTTTACTTGTTGTTCTTGTAATGTCAGCAGTCCCCCGCTGACCCCTCATTTGCCAACACCTCTGCTCCTCGTGCCATATTTCTGCCCATCCTGCCATAATCATGCGCATTAGGTTTACTTTTAGAGATTAATATGTTTATAGTTTTTTTAATAGTTTTAGAGATGAATATTTTTTGCTTTTTTGTTTGTGAAACAAGGTCAGAGGAAGCTGGTTCTGGTTCGGTCGACTGGACCCAATGTTACACCATATTCTATGACCTGCAACAGTGCGTGCAACACTGCCCCCTACGGTTACAATATGCAGTGGTCACAGAATATGGTGTAACACCGGTTCGCAACGCGCTCCAAACAGGAAGTTCATTCATTTTCTGTTCTGTAACTGCGACGTGATGATGTCACTACGAACACTCGATGTGAAATTAAAAAAACTCAATATATGTCCTAGGAATCGATGTGTCGATTACTCGAGTAATCTGTTAAAGCCCTAGTAACGACCCTTGCTCTCCCTTGACTACTCTGTGGATTACGCTTTGGCTCTGGCTATCTACTCTCTGCTCTCCTGTGCTTGACCCCCCGCTACGACCATCGGACCACGCCTTTGGATTTCACCTACCACATACAGACTGAGAAAGTTGGTGACTTTTTACTATTATCACAGAAACCCCTCGTCCTCACCAAAGTCACTAACCTCTCTGTCTTTTAAGATTGGACTCCCACCTTGGACCCTGACTCCAGCAACCAGCAGCCTAATTAATATAAACTGTTCTTGTTTTTGCACTCCTGTGCCTGGCTTATTAAGAATCAAAAACCCAGTTTCCTGACAGTTCATAGAGTTTCCAAAAGAAGAATGGGAGGAAGATCATCTGGCTCTTCTCTTGTGGAACCAACTTCCAGTTTTTGTCCGTGAGGCTGACACATTGTCCAGTTCTAAGACTGGGATTAAGACTTTCCTTTTTGATAAATGCTACAGTTAGGGTTGACTTGTTATGCTGCTATAGGCTTAGACTTCTGGAGAACAAAATGACCTCATTTCCTTAAAATTAATTGTTAAAATTGAATAGTTTTCATTGGATACTATTTCTATCTCAACATGTGATTCTTGACCTGCCATTGTGTATCTGTTCCTCCTTCCTGTTCCTACTACTTATTATTTGCTTTTGTCTTCTTCTTTGTGCCACATGAAGACTGGCATGTATGCATCTTGGCTCTTATAACTCCATCTTCTGTTTGCAGTTCTCTTTCAAACTCTACTTAAAGAAACTTAACTGTTTCATGTTTAGACTTAACCACATACATCTCAACAGTTACTGAAAATAACAATTATGATGGGAGCATGAGGGACTTAAAATGTGGGACATTTTATTTTGGAACTTACTGAAATTGGTTGTATGAATTGTTTGTTGGGAAATAAGGGGCAGATAAAATAAGATTTTTTTCTTCAATCTGCTACCTTTCATTTTATATTTGTTTTTTTTTCTTATCTTCTATTTGTATACAGTATATTGTATAATTTATTGTTATAAAATGAATAAATAAATAAATAACAAAAAAAATATATATATATACAGACATATATAGGGCAGCAGTTGCTGCCTCTAAGCGAGCAGGTCCCTGGTTCAAATCACGGTCCAGGGGCCTTTCTGCGTGGAGTTTGCATGTTCTCTCCGTGCATGCGTGGGTTTTCTCTGTGTACTTTGGTTTCCTCCCACAGTCCAAAACATGCATGTTAGGCTGATTGGTAACCCTAAATTGTCCCTAAGTGTGAGTGAGAGCATGAATGGTTGTCTCTATGTGGCCCTGTGATGGACTTGCGACCCGTCCAGGGTGTACCCGCCCTTGGGTCTTCAAACCAACACAATGTTCAGTCCTTTTTGAATTTGGGGGGAGTAAAGACTCTGCTAATCTTCAGAAAATTGTTATTTAAAAAAATGGTCAGTTGTGTCTGAGCTGAAAGATGTCTAATATGGGTAATGCAATGATATAAATCTAGTAGTTTTTTGTTTTTTTTTTCTTTACATTTTTATGTTTACACTACTGACATTTTGTCTGTCCCTGATGTCAAAATTTAGACATCAGGGCAGTTGGTAGTACAGTAAACATTTTCCTTTTCAATTGTTGCCAATATGTAGTTATACTTTAACAAAATATAACTTTCCCTTTTATATAATGCAACTTCTGGCTGCTTTTTTTTTTTTTTTTCTTTTCAGGGGCCACCACAAGGAGCAAAACTGATGCATGAAGATATGTCAGTTGTTTTTACGGTGGCTGAATTTCCTTCTATACCATATCATACCATTTTACAAATGTATTTATAGAGCACTTAAAACAGCAACAAGGGCAACCAAAGTGCTGTACAAACAAACAACAGGCAACACACAGGCAACATACAAAATGGATTAAAATCAGAATATAGACATAAAATCGTCGCTTATAATAAACATAATGACCAAACACATATAGTAGTTTTTAAATGGGATTTGAAAACTGAGAGGGAGAGGGCCTGTCTGACGAGCAGAGGTAACTCGTTCCAATGTCTTGGACCTGCTACAGAGAAGGTCCTGTCACCTCTGCACTTAAGACAAGTTCCTGGAACTGTGAGAAGTAACTGGTCTGCTGACCTCAGAGAACGTGGTGGGACATACTGCTGAAGCAAATCAGAGAGATGGGCGGGGCGAGACTATTCAGCGATTTGTAGACATACAGGAGAGTTTTGAACTGGATTCGAAGATGAACCGGTATAGCCAGTGCAGGGAGGCCAAGACTGGTGTAATGTGCTCTCTTTTGCCTATACTGGTTAAAAATCGGGCTGCTGCATTCTGGACCAGTTGTAGCCATGCAATGGTCTGACTGATACCAAACAGGAGTGAATTACAGTAATCAAGCCTAGATGTAATACATGTGTTTATTACTGTCTCCAGGTCATTTTTGGATAATATGGGCTTCAGCTTAAACAGTCGCCTCAGCTGGAAAAAACAGGATTTAACAATCATGTTTACATGACTGTTGAGTGTCATGGAAGGATCCTTCATCACTCCCAGATTTGTGACTTTTTGTTTTTCTGACAAGGCTAGAGCAGAAAGGTTGATGCAGTGGTTTGTGATTGTGTCGTTGGGAGGAACAACATGACTCCAGACTTCTTTTCATTGAAACAAGAAATTTAAAGCCAACACATCACTGCAGGGCTGACAGTTCACCCTAGGGGAACCAACATTGATGTGGATGGAAAATGTGTTTTTTTAAACATCTTCTTTGTTAAATTTTAACTAGCAAATATTTATTAAAATATTTGCACAGACATATTATTTTAAACAATTTAAATTATATTTCTATCCAACAGGTTTGTTGATAGGAGAGGATTTTAAAAGTGCAGGTCTGACTCTTGGAAAAGTTGTGGACATATGAAGATAAATCTGTAAAATGAGTATTTACACAAGCGGTCAATGGGATGTGTATGTCAGGTCAAGTCAGATTTATTTATAAAGCAAATTTAAAACAGCAGCTGTTACCAAAGTGCTTGACAATAAGATTAAGGCAGCAAATAAAAGAAGAAGAAAAAAAAAACAAGATGTAATTAAAAGCATCTGTCATGTTTATGCCCCTACGCTATAGTTTTCTGTCTTCATCTTTTGTTTTTATCCTTTTGTTCATGTTCAAGCTCTGCTCCTGTCACTCTACTCCACACCCACTTTGCTCTTCCACAGTAATCAGCCTTCAGCTCATGCACCTGTTCTGCTCTCTAGTTAAGCTTCAGGTTTCCTCTCGCTAGTTGCCAGATTATCGAACTCTCTTTGCAAATATGTCCAAGGCCCATGCCATAGCATAGACTGCCTGTCTTGTTTTGAACCCACACCTGTCTCATGTATTCCTTGCCTTGTCTACCCCTTACTGTAGTGATGGGTAATGAGGCGTCATGAAGCGTTTCAACATATTGCCAAACTGTATTGATACTGTGTCGATACTGTATCAAGTAATACTGACACCTGCTGGAACTTAAAAATCCCTGCAGGCAACCTATTTGACAGACTCAACTGACACTGTTTTGGTGACCTAGTATATACAATAATATAATGTATGTCATTGTATTATATAGTATATCATTTCGTATCTTAATTTGAATTTAAAATGTATTTGATATTTTTAGATAGTCAAAAAATAATGTGAACATGTATCATAACGTGAAAATATAAGTGACCGTATTGTGAATGCGGATGCTTGTGGACTGGAATTGTTTTTGTTTACTAGTTAAAAAAAAAAAGTTCTTCCATAGTTTTAAAATGGGGTCTGTTACTTATTTTGATACAACTTCTCCAGCTGCAGAAAACACCCGCTCACACGGCACAGATAAGATTTGTAACAGACTGTTTAAAATATGGTTCAAGGGAGTCAAGGTTAACAGGATGTGTATAATATGCATACCATAAGTTTTACAAATATGAACTGCAAGATTCACAAGTGCATAAACAGTTTTTTTTTTCCAAAAGTACACATTTCAATTTGAACAAGTAGGGATAAATGTGGTCTTAAAATGACTTCCTTAGCAAAGGTGATGTTGTTTTTACATGTGTCTAAGTGTGTGTAACTGTGTTAGCATATTTGCTTGTCTGATGTGTTAGCATAACAATGTAGTTCATGAAGCACTGAATATATTTTTATAAAACTTTTTTTTTAATAATCATTGGATGTGTATCTACATCTCCTGAATGTTTGGATCACCCCAATTCAAGATGGCTACCAAACCTAATCAACCTCGGCAAACGTATAAATAGCTATGACCATGTCAGTTTTACTGACACTAAGATAGAATGTGGTGTGAATATAGTTGAGAGTTATCCTGAATCCATACTCTGGGTAAATATGGGTATTGTTATACAAGCACAGTACATGCATTCTTGTGTAATGTGCCTTTACATTTTCATAATAAAACTATCTGACTCTGCTGTGCCTCACTGTGTTTTTGATGATGAAATTTCTCCCCTACCCATGGCAACCCTTTCTCAGCAGCATAACATTTGCTTTTTGTGTTTCTTTTTTTTTTTATTATTTATTTATTTTTCTAGCTCCATGTCTTGGCACAGAACTTATCAGTGATAATGTCACCGACTTTTTTTATTTTTATTTTTTTATTTTATCAAAGAAAACATCATGTTTAATATTTTATTCTTGCATATGACATACTTGATCACTACATAAGACAAAGTAAAACTACCACTCAGGAATTCTACTCTAAAAATAAACTCACAAATATCTGCTGCACACTGATATTTATTTGTTTATTTGTTTATTTCTTTGTTTTGCTTTTTTGGACTGAATCAAGTTGCATTTATATGTCAGTTGTGCAATTAGTATTAACATAAAGAGAATACTCTTGTGTTTCATTTGAGGTCTTTACATGCCACTGACAGAAGGGTTTAAGAACCACAGCTCTTTTAACACGTCAACCCTCCTTTGGCTTTGATTCATTTAAATGACTGACTCAAAAGGCCAGGTATGAGGTTTGTTATTTCATCATTAAGTAACAGGTTAAAATGGATTAAGTTGATTTCAAGTATGTCATTTGCATTAAGACGCTGTTGCTCAGTCTAAAGCCTATACTACAAACCATGCATTACTAATATTACTCTGATTACATCTGTTTATCCTTGAGGAAAGCTTTATGTGTAAAACAAATGGTAGAATACTCCAACTTGAATAGTGATTGTTTTATGGTTTTCAAGATTAGTGGTTTTTCTGGACTGAAATTGAACAAGGAATGCAAGTAAACCTTGTAGTAAATGTTTTTGTTGCAAGATATCCAAGAAGTAACACTGTATATATGAAAAGAGGTAGGATTTTTTTTTTTTTTTTTTTTTGTCCCTGGCAGCACAGGAACAAATCCTGGGAAGCAAAGGGAGCAGCTTTATGTAACACCAGGTGCAACAGTGGAGACAGGGGGTGGCCAATGGTGTCTTTGGCTACCATAGATTAATCTTTGACCATCACACCAGCCACCCAATCATTTGAGGCAACTATACTTTCAAACACTATAAAAAACTAGAAAGCATGATTCCTTCAAATGGTATGCGTGGCTGGTTTCACACACACACACACACACACACACACACACACACACACACACACACACACATATATATATGTATAAATATATA
>JARVGS010000472.1:3989043-4000406 GCA_031762315.1 Hypsolebias antenori | reverse complement strand
AAAAAAAAAAAAAAAAAAAAAAAAAAAAAAAAAAAAAAAAAAATGAAGATGTTCAGGAGTTTATGTATTTTTGCTCATATGAAAAAAGGCAATAGGATGATGATTTGTTGCTGAACGGAGACCTTTTAGTTTAAAAACTAGTCTCACATAAAAAAACTGCATTTTTATTTTTTTATTTTTCACAAATGCATTTTGAAATGGCTTTAAAATTTCAGAGGAAAACATAAGGAGTGAGAAGTTGAAGACAGAAATGGTGAAAATGATGGGATGGACTCGAGTCTCCTGCATCGCACGTCATGTTTTATTCGGTTTACTCAGATTGTCTCTATAATTATCGTCTATGTGATGGTTCCAGCAGAGGGTTTGCCACTTCATCAAAAAAATATGCAACAACTAGTTCAGTGTAGAACAATAACTTCTTTGCATAATTTTAGTCATGAAGCTGCTTTAAGAAACAGTTTGATTGGTGGCATTCATTTGTTATTTATTGAAAATTAAATCTTGTAGTAAATTAGCTCACACTATAGATAAACCACTTCAATAAACCAATAAACTGTTTGAAACTGTAGAGTGGTTATAAGGTAAAACAATTGTTTTTTTTTATCATCATAATATCATAATGTTTTATTTGTTTTATAAATTTGTAGTGAAGTTAGCTCTACTAATTGTGTCTGGGCTTGGTTTACACAGTACGCTTTTAAATTTAAACATATTTTAATATACAAATAATACACTAAGTTGTTTTTATTTATACTTTATACATGTAAATCAAAGTTAAAGTTTTAATTTATTTAGAATGCATAAAATATTATTTGCATTGTATGTAAAACAAAAACCAACTGTTTATGATGAATGTTTTCAAGTTTGGGTTGAAAACTGGTTTGTGTCAGAATAATTTTTTATAATGTAACTAATAATAATAATAATAATAATAATAATAATAATAATAATAATAATAATAATATATGCAGACAGTAGAAGTGTTTGTGAAGTTTCAAATGAAATAGTAGTAGTTTTAGTTGAACAGCAACGGTGAAAAACTTTTTTAATGTTTAAAAGTTTCAAGGAAACTTTAATTTGTTTTGGAAGTCTTCGGATTATTTGATTACATTTAATTTCTAGTAAATAGAAAAACTAATTATATTTTTTTACAGCTGCAAATTGTTAAAAGTGTTCAGAAAATAGATTGTTTATAAAATATATACTTTCATGGAGCCAATATCTAAAATAATCTTTTTAATTAGGTGAAATCCACACTTCATCAAACCCTGACGTCGTTCTGCTCATTTTAAATCTCATTTTCTTCTTGAAAAACTTGTTTAGAAGTCCAGACTTGTGCCTACATGACTCTCAAACAACAGCAATAATAATAATAATAATTTGTTGCTCAAACATGATCATTTCTATTTCTTTCCTGAACAGGACCAGATTTAAAGCATGAAGTTCTGAAATGAAGCCGACTGAACTTCTGTCCAGCAGATCCCGCTCCATTGGTGGGAAGCTTAGAGGATGGAAATAATAAATTAACCCCCAGCCCACCCATAACCCCACATTAAACATACAATCAATGCTTTTCAGCACAATATTGACATAATATGGCGTGTGCATAGGCTCATGCTTCTATACAAAAACATTTATGTTTCTTTTTTTAATCTCAGGATCACATGACTGAGTTCAACTCTTTGACGAAACACAGCAAAGATGCAGAAAGCAAAAGGAAAGCCACAAACACAACATTTTTTCTGCATACTGCAACACTACAGTACTTCTGTGGCAGGGCTATTCAACTAGACTGCTCAGGGGCCAGACATCCAGCAGTAATTCTCATGAAGTAGCCTACAATTGTTTTACGATTTAAAATCTAGTTTTATTTTGAAATGAATCCATTAGTGGACCGAACTGAGCACACTCATGGGCCTGATTTGGCCCCCGGGCCACCAGTTGAATAGTCCTACGGGTTTTGATAGGAAGACATAAAGATTGTGGCACCAGAGATCAGAACCACGATTTCATTTTATATGGTCAAAGACAACGTCTGCCATGAGCACATCAACCTGACCAGTTCAAGTCGAGACATTCAGATTAATTCAGTGTTTAGAATCTGAAATTATCATTGAAACTTTGTTGAAAATATATACAGCTGTGTTTGAATTTTTATAGATTTAAATGTTAATACAGAGTATTCCTGAGAAAAGCCACGTTTCCTGTTCGATTTGTGGCTCAGTGTCATTTTTAATGATCAGTAAATTGATCTAAAAATAACATAAAATTTTAAAGAAAAAGAAAATTCAAGCGCGCCGTACAGCTTTTCATGCTGGATTTAGTAATGCATATGAAGTAAATGCAGTATTCATGTTTTTTATTCTCAAATAGACTCACTAGTTTTACAGAGCTACTGAACTTGCTTTAATTTCTCAACGTTAATTCAAGTAAAGTGACAATGAACTACAACAAATGACTTTATGTGTGCCTGGACCTGGAGACAAGTCATTTCCAACACAAACAGGACTTTTGCTCACATTCCAGCAGCATCTTTTCTACAAACCTAAAGAGTTTAAATCAAACTTGCTGTCAGGCATAAACTAATCTTTTCCTAAAATTATGTTTTAGCCCTTTTCAAAAAAAAGTAAGAAATGTTTGCATTATGATCATTACTCATTTGATGAAAATTATATTTGGTGTAAAAAGAAAAAAAAACTCAAATAAAACATTGGCAAGAGCGTAAACCACCTGCTTCCTCTGGATGCAACCTACAGGTTTTTCTTTCTTGCTTCTCGTTTGAAAACTAAAACACGAATCAACTCGTCTTTTTTACATTTTCATTTCATACAACATTTTTTCTCCTGTTACTGGGGATAAAAGTGCAGAAGTCATGCAGAATATCCATGCTGGTAAACGATGCCTTGAAAAGTTGTTGCCGTGACCGATGATGAGAAGAATCGTAGACGTTTTTCTAATCTTTACCAGCTTCCGTGTCAGAGGAGATCTTTCTCCTCACAAGGCATCATTCTTTCTCCTCTTTACTAAAAGAAGAATGACTCTCCTTCTGCTTTCAGAAAGGCTGGTTCCTGCATGAAATGTGTTTTTTTATATTTAAATCTTTTAAATTAAATTACCAGTAAGGTAAAGGGTATTAACCTGGAAGATGATTTATTTGACCCCATTTCCTCGTTGCCTTCATGACTGTTTGATTTCATCTTGATTGTCTTTTGGGGCTTTAACTGGTTTAATTCATGCCGAGCATCAAGCGTACTGGGCGTGTTATTGTGGGAAACAGGAAGGTTGAAGCGGCGCAGTGAAAAAACAGACGTCATCAGAAAATCCCGCTCTTCTTGAAGCAGATGTCTTTTGAAGTTTAAAGTTTTTTTTTTTTTTTTTTTGTCTGTTTTGCTCAATGATATGTCCATACACATGTCTTTGGTTAAACTATGGTTCAGTAAAAGGAACTTGGTGATGTTTTTATTTTCTTCTTCAGAAATCAGCTTCTTGTTTTACAGTCGGTGGTAAAATGTGTGTTTTAATGTCCAGTGGAGTATGGCTTGCAGTTTCTGATATGTTTGAGGTCAGTCCTGGAAGCAGCAGCATCGTGTTAAAAAGCAGCAGAAACTGGTGGAGCTGCTGAACGGCGCAAACCATACCAAACGGGTAAAAATGGAGCCTTTCCAAATAAAACCACTTCATGCCGCATGGTTTTAGGTGAGAGTCTGAAGCTGCTCGTCCAGGGATATGCATGCTGTTTGCTCAGTTACCGTCCCCAACATTTAGTCTTCTTGTTGATTAAAAGTTTCTTCTTGTTGCATGAGACCATGGAAATAATCAAGTGTAAGTGTCGCCTCAGGTTCTTTTTGGTTGTCTCTTTCAGTTTCTGCATTGAGAATGTTTGAGGGAAGCTGCTTGGTAGAATGTGAAGTTTTCTTCTTGAGGTGAAAGTGTTGAGTTAGAAGCTCAGCACTGCAACGGAATATACAAAGAAAACAATTAGTGGTAATATAAAGTCAAACGGTAACAACTTGTGGTTTTTCAGACACCAGACCATGACGTTCAGTCCTTTTGCGACCCATTAAATTTATACTCTGAAGGTTTTATGTCTGTTTATTCATTTCAGTCAGATTTGAGATGCAGAAAGTCCTGGCCTGGTGTTGATCCGGGTGACAGCAGTGAAATGATGAAGGTGGGTAAAGTAATGTTTTTTTTTTTTTGCTTCTATTTCATTACATCAAAATGTTCTCAAGCCACCAGCAGGAACTAAGACTGATTTCAAAAATTTTACTTTTTTATGACATTTCAGAAAATTTGGTAGTACTTTGTAGATATTTATTTTTCTAAAACGTCTGCAGTTTTTGTTTCTTAGCTGTTTCCTCGGCTTCTTTCCTCCCTTTATCTTTCTTTAGATTTATTTGAATCAAGGAGGATACTCTAAACCTGACTGAGTTTCTCCTACAG
Organism: Hypsolebias antenori; assembly: GCA_031762315.1. Lineage (NCBI taxonomy): Eukaryota > Metazoa > Chordata > Actinopteri > Cyprinodontiformes > Rivulidae > Hypsolebias > Hypsolebias antenori. The sequence goes on along the minus strand of JARVGS010000472.1, from coordinate 3,995,963 downwards.
ACCTAAATCCCATCTTTGGTTAAAAACCTACTCGTTTTCAAAAGAACCACCACCGCCCTGAAGGACGAGATTTTGTGAATTAAGACAAACCGGACAGGAAAGACTTTTAAACACAGAATAATTGTTAGGAATTATTTAAAATCAGCCCACTGCAGTGCATTACCATAATTTCTGGATTAATTGCCACACCTGATTATAAGCCGCGCACACTAAATAATAATAATAATGATAATTTTGTAGATATAGGTCACACTTGTCTATAAGCCAATGTCCACATTGTAACATGAGATATTTACACGGAAAGATTTTTTTTTTTTTTTACTTTTAATTAAATACATACTGGTAATGTACACAAATATGTAGTAAATGTTTTTTTCTCAACTGTACCTGTAACACAGCTGGTTAAAAAAAAAGCCTACCAAGAAGTCAATGAACACTATCTTCATCTTGTTCCTGCTCCACTGGCAGTGGAGCAAACGTTGATCTGCACATGCAGGGGACCCCCCCCCACCCCCATTCTATCCTCTCCTCCCAATTTCATTGGTCCACTGTAACCTGTTCAGTGATTTAATTGGTCAGTTATTTGTTTTTACCTTTTTGTTAATGCAGGTAGTCTCTTTGAGTCACGAGGACCCATCCCCAAGCGAGACGTACATTGTGCAGCTATGTGAGCGCCCGGGTGTGACAAGGCTAAATATTTTAGCAGCATGAAGCTCATTAGCCTGTCCCCCCCACCCAAAAAAAAAAAATACATAAATTAGCTGCATCAATGTAAAATCCGTGGTGTTCAAAGCGTGTGAAAAAAAGTAGCAGCTTATAGTCCGGAAACTATGGTAATATAATACTGATTTGTATTTAGGGCGGTGGTGCCGTAGTAGGGCAGCCAACTTGGGGCCCAAAGTCTCAGGTTAAAATCCCTGCCATGCTCTTGAGCAAAACACTTATTCCCTCACTGCTCACGACGCTGCTCCACCTGGGTGTAGAGCACAAGTTTCATCACATGAGGATAAAGCACTTTCAGATTCTTATCAGAACATTGCACACACTGCTTCTTTCCTACAAAACTGAAGTTACAGAGAGTTGTAGCTAAAGGACTCTGGAAGTTTATTATGTTAAAGAGTTACTGAAGGAACGTTTTTCCATAAATGATAAATAACTAGACTGTACTTTTTAAAATTTAGTAAATAAATGTAAAAATAATATATAACCCCTTATTTTATAGCTCATCGTCTACATTATTTTTATTCTGACTAAAGTGAGCTAAAATAACATCTTAAAGAAGTTAAAAAATATGCTATCATTTAGGTTTTACCAATAAAATTCATGGTAAAGTAAAAAATTTCAAATAGGCCCTTTGAACTTAATAAAAAGCTTTTAAACAGCTGGTGCAGCATTAGATATTATTTTATAATTTACAAGACAATAAAAGTACAAAGAGACATCACTCTAGAGCGTTTAGGGAACTATGATCAGAAATAACAATTAATTTAGCCACCATCACATTATCCTTCTGTTGAAAGATTTAGCATTTCAGACGTGGGCCTTTTTGCCAAAAGCATCATCAGAAAATGTTCACAGTCATAAATCTTTGAGCTCAAAGTGCATCAGTGTGTTTTCCTGGAGCGTCAAACCACGTTGCCATGTGCTGATCACAGTTTGATGACAGGAAGGTAACGCTACATCAAACTGATGAGCAGTGAGAAATAATTTACAACTAAGGATTGTATTCAAGTTGTGTCGATGATTACAGTAAACCTGTTTGCTGTCGAAAAGGCCTCAGTAGAAAAATAAACTAAGAGGAATGGTTTTTTTTTCTTTTTTTTTAATTTTGAGATTAAAGTTTAAACATGCGATAAAAGTATGAATTTTATCGCTGGACAATCGTTGAAATTAAAACAAAGCATTTCAAGATGTCCTCCAGAGGAAGTGGGCCTCCTCGTCTTCCTCAATGTTTGATAATAATAATAATAATCATAATAATAATAATAATAATAATAATAATAATAATAATAATAATAAAAATAAACCTCTGGTAGCCGGCAGGAGCAAATGAGCCGCAAACAGCTCAACACACAACAAACACAAGAATGATACAAACAAACAAACCAAAAACAAATACAAAGAAAAATTCTGCAATCACAGAAAATGAACGAAGAAATATACAAATAAAGAAAACAAATGTAAAGGAAAAAAACCTCTGTAAATACCAAAAACACTAAAAAACACCAGAACAACTTCAAATAAACGCTGCAGTCTCACTCCTCAAAATGAAAGTGCACCAGACCAGGAGGGGGACTGGACCACCAAGTCATCTGGGACCAGACCCCCTGTAAATACAGCTGAGTGGCCACTTTTTAAATGTATAATATGTAATATAATAAAACATAATACTTCATAGTATGCAAGGATATTTAAAATCGCTCAACTAGAGACGTTTTGGTGACGTAAGGAAACAAAAAGTAGATACTGTTAAAGGAACAGACAGAAAATGAATCGTTGGTTAGACAACGGCTTTAAATCATGTCTTTTAATATTTCATATAAAACCAGAAACATTAAGATAAACAAGAAAAAGATAGCACTAGAGAAATGTTGCCACATTGTGAAATTTTTCAGAATTCCAAATTTTTTGGAGAGTTTGCAGTGTTTCTCGTTGTTTTAGTGTTTTTGTATTTGCAGGTTTTTTAAATTTTTTTAATTTAATTTAATTTTTTTTAAAATTATTATATATATATTTTTTTTGCATTTGTGTTTTAAGTTTTGGAGTTTGCATCACTCATGTGTTTGTACACGTTGAGCTGTTTGCATCACACCTCAAGCTGCCTTAATAAAAATGCTGCGTTATTTTGGAGTTAATGCCAAAAAACCAACCAAACAAACAAACAAACAAAAAACAAACCCTCATTCACAATTACCATAATATTTTAAGTGTTTGTACATTTCTATATACTTTTTAATAATGAGTAAAATATCAATAAGACAAAGGAATGTGGTTAAAAGCTCCATTAAAACAACACTTGAACACACCGTCACAAAAATAAAAAATAAAGGCTTTTCTTTTAGCCTTTACAAGTTCATTCTGATTTATTTAATCAACGTCCTTCACCAAATCCTGCAAAGCTCAGGTCATTAGAGGTCTCTGCCCCCCACCCCCACCCCATGAACCTTCCTCTGTTGGGGCTGTATGCTGCTTAGAAAAAAAATCTTTAATTTCCAAACGGTTCTTGTAGGGTGTCAAAAACAACAACAACCAACAAATCAAACATCAGCTATTAAGAAATAAAACAACCAAATAAAAGTTTTACAGATACTATCTCAACATAATAAAATAAACATTTGTATTTATTTCTGTCTAAAATAAAGCATAAATTAGTGCTTGAACTATGGCAGAGCTTGTGTGTTTAGAACGACAATAAAAAGGTTACATTCTAAAGATGCTGCAGGCAAAAAGGCCGTCATGAGGTCCAGAGTGTTAGAAATTATTGGAAGACAAATACATTTTACTACTGCTGCAAAGATACCAATAATAATAAAAACAAAGGTGAAAAAGAGCACACATTGACAGTTCCTGATCAGCACTTTCCAGTGGGGGTCAGGGTGAAATAGTTGTGTGTTCTGATGGAACGTGTCAGAAAATAAATGAAAGAATAAACCACAGCAGGAAATAAAAAGGAGGTGATGCTCACTCAGCAGTGACATCATGCACACAACGCCTTTCTCTGTCTGTGTGACTCACATCAAGCTTTCATCTGAAGAAATCACTGACGATGCTTTTTAATTTGCTCAAATACCAAATTCTCAAAGTTTAAATCAAAATGAAAGTCTAATAAATTGTAAATGACCAGTTTTAAGCTTTAAAACTGTGAATCACAACCAACCAGGAGCGGTTCAAATCTACAGTCTCAGTTTGTGCAAGACTTGGTTGAACGAGTACCGTATTTTCCACCGTACACGTCGCTCCGCCCTATAAGTCGTATCAGTCCTAATATGTCTAATAAAGTGGAAAAATCCATAAATATGTCGCTTCGCCGTATATGTCGCATCTATTATATCACTGCTGATGCATCGCATTTGTTGTGCGTCACTGTTGACAATCTGGAAATGTGGGCCGGTGTTGTGCCAAAAATCGATGGGCTGCCAAATGGTGGCCACAGGAGGACTTTAACAAGAATTTAACAAGACTAACACTTAAAAAACCAATTGTTTGTTTGCTTGAAATTATAGTAAATGTGTGTCTCAGTTGAACTTTTCCTTAATAAATGCACTTAATCAGCTGAATTTCAAAAGTATTTGCTGCCTCGGTGCTCCAGGAACGCACAAACAGGGATTAGATCTGAAGAAGGAACGCTGCAAGTTTCTTTGAAATTTAACAAGCACCTAAAACAATTGTTTGTTTGCTCGACTTTATAGTAAAGGTGTGTCTCAGTTGAACTTTTACTTAATAAATGCACTTCAATGGTCAAACTAGCTGAATTTCGCCAGAACGGTGCAGAGAATTGAAGCTGATTTGACCGTTGCTCCAGGCGAGCTGGACGAAGGAGGCAGGCTGTGGCAAGACAATTGTGTCATTAATAGCCACTTTTACCTATTACATGACACAACGGCATGCCATACTAGTTGAGTGCTCTCTATCCTTAGATAGAGAACTTTACTAATTGGCTTTTCTATGTATGTGAATGTTCCTGTAAAGTGCCCTGAGACAACTTTGTTGTGATTTGGCGCTAAATAAATAAACTGAATGGAATTGAATTGAACAAACTCAGTCCCATAAGCAGCACAATCACATATAGTGGGCCAACCAGTTTGATGGCAATAAGATAGTGTCTGGAGTCTGCCATCTCCCCCATCAAATTATTTGAGTCAGCCATGGCCAAAGTGGTTCAAAACATCAAAGTTCATGCTCAGTTTTTGTCATTATGTTTCTTCTTTTGGTTCTTCAGGGGTTGCCACAGTGAACTAAGTTGCACAAAGACTTGGTAATTATTTTTTACACCAGATGCCCTTCCTGATGCAACCACAGACCACTGAGCTACCACAGCCCTCTGTGTGGAGCAGAGAGCTGCTATCTTGGGAGCCCGGGGGAACATATGATGAGGGTTAAAGGCCTTGCTCAAGGGCCCAGAGTGGGGCAAAGGAGGGTGGAAGTAGATGTGGGTGATTCACCTATCTCAGCCACATTTTGATGTTGTCAGTACCAGAAGATGAAACAGCGATCCTCCGTTCACAGGCCCACCTTCTCTAACCTCTGCGCCACCACTCTCTCAAAGTTCATGTGCAATAGTCCAGGTAAAAAAAATGGTTTATTTGTGTTGAAACATTTCGTCTTTCATCCAAAATCTTCATCAGTCCGAGGGGTCTCAGTCTTATCACCATCAAACTGGTTGGCCCACTTTGTGAACGTGTTGCTTCTGGAACTGTTTGTTGCAGATCCTTGGACTGATGAAGTCTTTCGGATAGAAGATTAAATGTTTTGACACAAAGAAACCATCCAGGACCTGACTTTGTTTGATTTTTTTTTTTTTTTTACCTGGATTATTGAGTGTGAACTTTGATATGGAAATAGTTGTGTTGAATATAAAAAGCACAGACAATCAAGCACAAACGGTAAAATAAACAGGTAAAGTGGTGGATGATGGGCTAAGACAGAATAAAGCCCAGTTATCTAATTCTGCTTGCTAATTCTGCTTGGGTCACACACAACGGATGCACAATAGATGTGACATTCCTCATACACACAGTTGAATGCTAAACGATTGGCATGCAAACAGATGCACAATATTCCCTCAAGGAATGCTAATTTCATCTTGCTAGAATTAATCTTGGTGCAAGTTTTAGCCGTATGATGGTGTAGAATGAATAGATAAATCTGACATAGATAATCTGACACTGCAAAAGAAACAACAAAACAAACAAACAAACAAAAAAATAGCTTACTTATACTTAGTTACCGGTACATTCATGTGATGGAATTGGTTATTTTAGCAACAGCTTGAAACCTCACTCTCAGAAAATTCAGTGGCACATCTTTCCCCATCTTTTTAATTAAACATCAACCCTGTGCTTATGAACCATCAGATCCACAAAAAAAAAAAAAAAAAAAAAAAAACAAAAAAATAAAACCTAATAAAGATAACCTTGATAAAACTTCAACATTGTTACAGTGATATATAAACAACACAAAGTGGCAATAAGCGTCAGTGGGCAATGCATGTGAACAACCATTAGAGAGCATTTAAAAACAAGTTTAGACAAATAACAAGCCATTAAAGTCACAAGCAGAAAATAAACCACCGAAACACAAATGGACCAAAGCATTCAATTATCATAGATGAGGCTATTTATTTAAGTACACATGCCAAACAAATTCCCCCATGCACATCCCCACCCCCTCTCACACACAGACACACGCACACACAGTAACAAATGCACACAAACATGCTTAGAGGAACATCCAGGAATGGATGCAACAATGTAAGAAATAAAAGGGGTTGCTGTCCACAACAATTTGTCACCCCATTGATTTCCCTTTAAAGGAGCTATAGTGCCCCCCTGGGAAACCTACCAGGAGCCGTAATTGAAGCTGACTGGATCTGACCACACTTTGGTCATTCCCTCTGAGTCTGAGACCCCTGTAAGTGAAAATGAGAGAACTCTAGCCTCTGCTCAAAACCCACACATCACAGTGAGCGCATAACAAATAGAGCCAATAGTTTGGGGTCATTCCCATCTCTCCACACAACCTGCAAATCACTGTTAATTCCCCTAACCAATGGAGGATAAATTGTATGTATGTGGCAAAGGGGCTAGTTGATATTTACAACATCTGGGACTTAGCCAAGAGGCAGTTTCACACATTTACATATGTCCCTTTCACACTGTATATACACAGTATATATATATATATATATATATATATACACA
>JARVGS010000472.1:3487391-3497439 GCA_031762315.1 Hypsolebias antenori | reverse complement strand
TTTTCCGGCTCAAGACCATGGCCTCGGATTTGGAGGAACTGATCCTCATCCCGGCCGCGTCACACTCGGCTGCAAACTGCTCCAGCGAAAGCTGTAGATCACGACCTGATACCATTTTTACCATTTATTTATAGAGCACTTAAAACAGCAACAAGGCCAACCAAAGTGCTGAACAAACAAACAAACAACAGGCAACACATAGGCAACTTACAAAATGAAGTAAAAAACAGAATACAGTATAGATACAAAATCGTTGCAGATAATAAGTATATCAACCAAGCACAGATCATCTGGTGTTGAAAGCAACGGAATAGTAGTGGGTCTTTAAACGGTATTTGAAAACTGAGAGGGAGGGGGCCTGTCTGATGAGCAGAGTTATGTAAAAATAAACAAATAAATACTTTAAATTGTTTAAATTGTGGGCCCTGAATCTGTCATCTATTAAACATTAACTTTTTGAATGGAATTATGGAAGTTAAACAACTTTTCCATGATGTTCAAATTTTTTGAAAAGGGTCTGTACTGTATATCGTTTTAATTTAAGTCCCTTGTAAGCGTATCCTAACTTGTTCTCTGACTGATGGATGTTTGTTTTGTTCAGGAAACTGTGTCATCGTCAAACCCTCTGAGGTCAGCTCTGCCACAAACTGTCTTATATCAGAGCTCATCCCCAAGTATCTGTCTCAGGTAAATCAACAGGAGATATTAACCAGGTGCAGATAGATTTATTTCAGCTGAGAGGTTTAGTTTTATCCTGCCATAGTTCTAAGTATTAATATGATTGTTTTGTGTGATGTTGACAGTAAATCTAATGACTGTCGTGTTGATTCCACAGGACTGTTACGCAGTTGTCCGTGGTGGGCCAGAGGAGACCCAAGCTCTTTTAAAGAATCGATTTGACCATATCTTCTACACAGGTAAAAGCCTCAGTGAACGATGGACTTTGTATTTTCAGTGCTGCAGTTGTTAACAGGATGTCAAAAAGCTGTTCCACATGTAGGCTACACAGAGGTTTTTGTGGTAGATGCACACAATCTGAGTGACTTGTTCCTCTTTAAAGCGTTTCAGCTCTTGTCTTTCAGGTTCTCAGGCTGTGGCCCGGTGCATTGCACAGGCAGCTGTGGTCCACTTGACACCAGTAACTTTGGAGCTGGGTGGAAAATGTCCTTGCCTCATATATGGGCGAGTGAACATTGAAGCTGCTGCTTACCGCTTGGCCTGGGCCAAGTTTTTTAACGCTGGCCAAAGTTGCGTGGCTCCAGACTATGTGCTGTGCACCTCCGCCATTCGGGATGCCCTGGTACCTATGCTCATCAAAGTCCTGGAGAAGTTCTACAGCAAGGAGCCTCAGAAGAGTCCTGACCTGGCTCGCATCGTGTCACCCCGACACTGGACTCGTCTGATGGAACTGCTCCGTAAAACCCAAGGAAAGGTTGTTGTGGGTGGAGAGAATGATCAGGAGGATAAATACATCGGTGGGTAACATAGTTAGTTACATGTTATTAGCTTCATCAGCTGCAGCAGGTATTAAATATTTTTAATACAGTATAGCAGCAAAAGACTTTAAGCAACTTTGACATTGGCCAGACGGCGAAGGTGTTCAGTGTCGTCCACCCAAAACTCCTACATTGAACACAATTGCAACAAAACTGTGTCATGAGTTTAAATGGGGTTAATTATTAATCAATAAGCTCTTAACAGCAGGACACGTGTATTAATTAATGATAATTTTATCAGTCTAATGATCAGAAGAAGCAACTCCTCTTCCATCCTTCCTTCCTTTCTCTCTTCGGCGCCTCCTCCTGTAGGGCTAACCAAAGTGGGTGAACTAGCATGCAAGACTTGGCAAATGTTTTACACAGGATGCCCTTTCTGATGCAGCCTGTGCCTGCACCTGCAGCCTCAGGAGAACAAGACTGCCACACATCAACTTACTGTACTTCTTCAGGTCCTCTCAAACAGGGACTTTAATGACAGAGATTCAATGACTTTCAGTCTCAGGATTAGCATTTATTGACACATTCTAAAATCATGCAATTGAGCATGTAAGATGTTTCCAAATATAACAACTCCATCTCCTACTGCCTGCACTAACTGTGACTGACCTGTGTAAATAAAGGTTGAATGAATATACGTAGTCAGGTGGTAGTAGAGACAACTGGTCCAGGAGAGAAACCTAGACATCCCTCTCTCCAGTGACACTCCAGCACATTCTGGGAGACCACAAGTTGTTCCCAGGCCAGAGAAGATGCAAGATCACAATACACAGTGACTTCTGGGTTTTCCCTGAGGCATCTTACCAGTGGGACATGCTTGGAATACAGTACTTGTAAAGGGAGGTGTCCAGGAGGCATCCTAAGCAAATGAACCACCTCAACCGACTCTTTTCGCTGTTAAGGAGCAGCAGCTCTACTCTGAGCTCCTCACTCTTATCTGAGGCTGAGCCCGGCCACCCTATGAGGAAGATCATTCTGTCCACTTGTATCTGGGATTGCATTCTTTTGGTCATGATCCAAACCTCATGACCACAGATGAGGGTCGGAATGAACACAGACCAGTAAATTGATATTGATAACATGAAATTTAATTTTAAAAAGTGGTATGAGTCAATTAAATCAATTGTAACCTAATCTAAACATTTATGGATGTGAAGCAATAGAAACATATAAATTAGATGCAGTGCATCTGGAAAATATTCACAGCACTTCACTTTTTCCACATTTTGTTATGTTACAGCCTTATTTCAAATGGTATTAATCTCTTTCCTCAAAATTCTACACACAGTACCCCATTATGACAATGTGAAAAACTATTTTTTGAGATTTTTGCAAATTTATTAAGAATAGAAAACTAAGAATTCACAGTTACATAAGTTTTCACAGCCTTTGTTTAATACTTTGTTGATCCACCTCCAGCAGCAATCAGCCGCCAGTCTGTTTGATGATGATGATGCTTCAAGCTGAGCACGCCTGTCTTTAGTTAGTTTGTCCCATTCTTCTTTGCAGTGCTTCTCAAGCTCCATCAGGTTGGATGGAGATGTCTGTACAGCCCTTTTCAGATATTTCCAGAGATGTTCAATCAGATTCAAGTCTGGACTCTGGCTTGACCCCTCCAGGAACTTCACAGAGTGGTCCTGAAGCCTCTTCTTTGAGATCTGGGCCATGTACTGTTGTTGTCCTGCTGAAAAATGAACCGTCACCCAGTCTGAGGTCAAAAGTGTTTTAAAGCAGGTTTTCATCCAGGATGTCTCTGTACATCGCTGCATTCATCTTTCCCTCCATCCTGACCAGTCTGCCAGTTTCTGCTACTGAAAAACATCACATAGCATGATGCTTCCACCACCATGCTTCACTGTAGGGATGGTGTTGGTCTGGTGAGGAGTGGTGCCTGGTTTCCTCCAAACATGACGCCTGACATTCACACCAAAGAGTTCAATCTTTGTCTCATCAGACCAGAGAGTTTAGTTTCTCATGGTCTCAGAGTTCTTCTGGTGTCTTTTGTGAAACTCCAGATGTGCTGCCATGTTCCTTTTATTAAGGAGTGGCTTTCTTCTGACCACTCTACCATACAGCCTGATTGGTGGATTGCTCCAGAGATGGATGTCCTTCTTGAAGGTTCTCCTCTCTCCATAGAGGAACGCTGGAGCTCTGACAGAGTGACCATCAATCAGGTCACCTCCCTGACTAAGACCCTTCTCTCCCAGTCGCTCAGTTTAGATGGTCAGCCAGCTCTAGGAAGAGTCCTGGTGGTTCCAAACTTCTTCCATTTACATATGATGGAGGCCACTGAGCTCATTGGGACCTTCAAAGCAGCAGAAATGTTTCTGTATCGTTCCCCAGATTTGTTCCTCAACACAATCCTGTCTGGAGGTTGACAGACAATTCCTTTCACTTCATGCTTGGTGTTGGAGCTGTGACATCACAGTCAGCTGTTGGACCTTCTATAGACAGGTGTGTGTCTTTCCAAATCAAGTCCAGTCAACTGAATTTACCACAGGTGGACCCCATTTAAGTTGTAGAAACATCTCAAGACGATCAATGGAAACATGCATCTGTGCTCAAATTGAGCTTCATGGTAAAGTCTGTGAATACTTACGTAAATGTGATTGTTAGTTTAGTATTTTTATAAAATTTTCACAAATCTAATATTTTTTCCCATCGTCATCATGGGGTATTGTGTGAAGAATTTAGAGGAAATAGATACATTTAATGTAATTTAGAATAAGACTGTAACACAACAAGATGTGGAAGAAGTGAAGCGCTGTGAGTACTTTGTGGATGCTCTCTAATTACTATTAATTACAAATTATGGAGAAGCAAAGGAAAGTTTTTGAAGAAGAAATATATTTTAAGCTTAAACTTTTAAACTCAGACAAGACTATGGTTTTGGTTTTTGGACCTGAGCACTTTAGGAATACATTTTTCAGTCTTTCTTTCACTTTCTCTGGATGGTATTAATCTGGCCTCCAGCTCTAAAGTTAAAATCTTGGTGTTAGTTTTGATCAGGACATGTCTTTTGTCACACACATTAAAAATGTTACCAGGACTACTTTTTCCCACCTGTGTAGTTCAACTAAAATTAGAAACATCTTGTCTAAAAATGATGCAGAAAAACTGGTTCATGCATTTGTCACATCTAGACTGGACTATTGCAATGGTTTATTATCAGGGTGTCCAAATACTTCTTTAAAAAGTCTCCAGTTGATCCAAAATGCTGCTGCCAGAGTCTTAACTGGAGTTGATTGGAGAGATCATATCACACCAGTTTTAGCTTCTCTCTATTCCCTCCAATTCAGAATTTAATTCAAAATATTGCTTCTAACCTACAAAGCTCTCAACAACCTAGCTCCATCTTATATTACAGATCTTATTTTTCCATATTTCTGTCAGTGAGGCTGACACATTGTCCAGTTTTAAGACTGGGCTTAAGACTTTTCTTTTTGATAAATCCTATAGTTAGGGTCAGCTTGTTATGCTACTATAGGATTAGACTACTGGAGGACAAATTTACCTAATTTCCTTAAATGAATTGTTGCAACTGAATTGTTTTTATATGATATTATTTATAGCTTACCATGTGATTACCAATCAGCCTAACATGTTTGTATTTGGTATGTGGGAGGAAACCAGAGTGCCTGGAGAAAATCCACGCATGGAAGGGGAGGACATGAAGCTCCACGCAGAAAGGTCCCTGTCTGGGATTGGATTTGGCAACCTTCTCACTGAGAGGCAGCAGCTCTACCATCTGAACCACTGTGCCTCACTATTTGTAATTATTTCTATCCTTAATGTGTTTTTGGTCTTCCCTCCAATAGAAAGTACAACTGGACCTGCCATTATGTGTTTGTTCCTCCTTCCTGTCCTCTCAAACACTAGCCGGTCAAAGCAGATGGCCGATCATCCTGAGCCTGGTTCTCCTGGGGTTTCTTCCTGTTAAAAGGGACTTTTTCCTTTCCACTGTTGCCACTCTGCTTGCTCTGGATGGGAGACTGCAACAATGTGACGATTCAATGCAACCTGCTGGCTTAGAGACGGCTTTTTTTAATGTATGTGAATGTTTCTGTTCAGTGTCCTGAGGTGACTTCTGTTGTGACTTGGTGCTATTTAAATAAACTGAATTGAAATGAAATAATAGGCTTATGTCAAGTACAAACATTTTTATTATCAGTGGAAACTGTTCAGTCCAAAAAAAGCTACCATGTTATTTTAATTGGTTGTTTATTGATGCCTGTCTCCAAACTGGTTTTAACAAGTGGTTTACAATTTGGTAAATCAAACGTGTTCAAACACAGACAAGAGTTTTACTTCTGGCAGAAACTATGGGAAAATTCAAACTGTGACGTCGGGGTTAGTCTAGATTCCTATTTTGAACTGTGTCCTTTTGTGTTTTTGTACATTTTTTTGTGCAAAGCATCACTCAAAAAAAAATAAAAGTGGGGTTTCACGGTTGGTGTCTGACAGTGAAACCTCCGTTCAGCCATGTGAGGTAGTATTTTGGCAACGCTAAAGACTTCATACAAAATCTATAATCACACGTGGATACAAGTTCAACCTCTTAAGTACATGTTTTTCTCCTCTCTTCATCATCTTTGTCTCTGTCTGAATCTATCTGAGTGGAACTGAGTTATTGGATCCAAACTGTCAGAGAGAGCTGGGAAAACAGACAGATATCACTTTTCTCTTGGTTTCAGTTTGATTTTTCACTTCCTTGTACTGTTTGATTGTTTTAGGTCCTAATCCTTCTATCTAAACGAATGTCTGTGCTGTGGATACTCAAAGAAAACTACCTCAGATAGCCATGCTTACTTACAACTTACTAAGTGCCATAAATCTTTTGACTTTTCTCTTCTTTAATTAGCCAACATGTTTTGTCATTCATTCATTTTTAAACCTATCTTATCCTTATCAGGTCTGTGAAACATAGCTTCCATGCAATTATGCAAGAGGTGGGGTACATCCTAGTGCTGAACAATTAAATGCATTTGCAATAATATCGCAATATGATAAAACAAGATTTTCTAATCGTAAAGGCTGCGATTTGAATGGTCACGTGATCTGTTTGACTTGTGAGTGAGCGGAGCAAAGCAGAGCAGGGAGTGGGAGAAGTCAGCACTGTGCGTTAACTGGTTGCACAGTGGTTTCAGGCTCGACAGAAGCTGATACATCTGAAAGTTTGGTACCAAAGTGGGGCATCACATCCGTTGCTTGGAATTATTTTGGCTATTAAAAAAAATACGACGCTGCACAACGACATGAATTGTGAAGAACACCCTGATGCAGAACATTGTGCAGAACGTGCCTTGCTGCTGTTGCTACCTCTCGAGATAACACCACAAGTCTTTATCAACACTTAAAAAAAACACCATTAAGTCATTTACGATAGTTGCATGGCTAGAATGCCATCGAGCAGTGCTTCATATTCAAGTAAGCAAAGCACCAGCCGACAGGAATCGCTGGCTGAAGTGTCTGAAGGCAATTAGAATATTTTCCAAAAGTGTTCAGCGCTAGTACATCCTGGGCAGACTGTCAGTCCAGCAAATGTCCAGCACAGAGACAGACAAGACAAATTAACTTTCTCACTGTCAAAGTTCTAACATGAAGGGTTTTTTTTTTTTTTTACATTTCTTTGAAGTTGTTGTTTTTCTGTCAGATGCTCCCCACTGTGGGGTTTGCCACAGCAAGTGACCTCACAAAATAGACACTGGAAACCCTTCCTGAAAACAACCTGGGCTTGAACCTGCAGCTTCAGGATTGTAAGATCACCAAGCAACATTTGCCCCTTAACATTTATCTGGAGTATAACAGCAAAAAATGACCTGCACAGGTAGATCATCATAATAATAATAATAATTATACATTTTATTTGTATAGGTGCCTTTCTTGGTACTCAAGTTCACCTTACATTGTCAATCATAAAAACAGACACAATATTATACACACAATAAAAATAAGTAAAATAGAATTAAAATAAGACAATGCAGTTGCAATCACAGTGCACAGGCTACTTTAAACAGATAAGTTTTGAGTTTGATTTTGAAATGTGACAATGAGTCTGTATTGCGAATATCAGGTGGGAGTGAGTTCCAGAGCTGGGGAGCAGAGCAGCTGAATGCTCTGCTCCCCATAGTAACAAGACAGGCAAGGGGAACTATGAGCTGAATAGAAGAAGAGGATCTGAGGGTACGAGCAGGTGTAGCAATGTGAACAAGGTCTGAAAGGTATGGAGGAGAGATGTTGTGGACAGCTTTGAAGATAAGGAGGAGTATTTTGTAATTGATGTGATATGGGATGGGAAGCCAATGAAGCTGTTGTAAAACAGGTGTGATGTGATGGATTGAGGGCGTCCATGTGATGATACGGGCAGCTGAATTTTGGACAAGTTGTAATTTATGGAGAGTTTTCTGAGGTAAGCCACATAGAAGGGAATTACAATAATCTAAACGAGAGGTGACCAGACTGTGGACCAGAACAGCAGTGGAGTGAGGAAAGGACAGAGACGATTAATATTTCGAAGATGAAAATAGGTTGACCAAATGATATTATCAGCGTGAATGTTCAGCATGAGGGAAGAGGCTGCTTTTATGATTTTAGCTAGTGCACCTGCATTGTGAGCTGCTAGTTTAGCGTTATGTCAGTGCTGACAGGTGGTTGGAGCGTTGGGTAGGCGGGGCTCTCGGTTCTGTTGACGGGGCGGGGCGCCCCGCCTATATAATGATGGGGAAACACTGCATTGTCTTATTTTTCTTTAATTACTGTGATTGTAATTATCCATCTATTCATCATCAATCCATGTGTCCATCCATCCATCCATCCATCCATCCATCCATTATCTTTACCTGCTTCTTCCTTTTCGGGTCATGGGGGTCACTGGTGCCCATGTTCAGCAGTCACTGTGCATGAAGTGGGAACACCTTGGACAGGTTGTAAGTCCATCACTTTCCTTAGATAGAGAACTTTACTAATTGTCTTTTCTATGTATGTGAATGTTCCTGTAACGTACCCTGAGACAACTTTGTTGTGAACTGGTGCTTTATAAATAAACTGAATTGAATTAGATCGAATCACAGGGACACATAGAGACAAATGAGACAAACAACCATTCACTCTCTCTCTCTCTCACTTAGGGACAATTTAGAGTCACCATCAGTCTAACATGCATGGTTTTGGTCTGTGGGAGGAAACTGGAGAAAACCCACTTAGCACAGAGAGAACATGTAAACTCCACCCAGAAAGGTCCTGGGCCGGGATTTGAGCCGGTGACTTGCTTCCTTAGTGGTGGCAGCTCTACCAACTGATCCACCGTGCTGCCTAAAGTCAGTTCAGTTCAGTCTATAGTGCTGAGTCACAACAGCAGTTGTGTCAGGGCAAGTACAGTAGCCCGCAGAGTGATGCTGCCAGCATGTCTCACAGAGGACTGGTAGCTTCTGCTGCAGAGTTTTCATTGGAGGCCAAGAGGTTGGTCCCGTGTGATCACCTTCTCCCATGTTTGTTCTGTCCTCTTGTGGTCAACAACGCTCGCTTCTTTTAACTATTGCTTTCTTCGAGACACTCTTTTATAAAGAGCAGATTTATGGAGTGTTGTCCTGTGGACACAAAATTCCACTTGAGGTGTGGGTTTCTGCAGCTGCTCCAGAGCTGCAGAGCTGCTTCTTGGATTAATAAGCTCCGTCTCACCCTGTCAGTTCATGTGGACACTCGTATCTCAGAAGGTTTTCAGTTGTGCCGGACTCTGACATCACGTGCGCTGCAGAATGGCCGCACCGACGGGAGCTCCACGTCGACTCGATCTGTTTCTGTTCTTGTTGTTTGTGTTTGAACTTTTTTTGCGCCTCCACTGTACACCCACGCTACGGTTATGACCCAACGCACTTTTAGAGTTCTGCGTCGCTGTCTTGCATCCTGGCATCGTGGTTCAGTCCTTCCCTCCTCAGGCTCCGGCCTTTCATGGTGGCTGTCTCCATGATCCTCCATCTGCTGGGACGGACCAAACTCTATGGACCTGTTCAGTTCCACAGGACAACCTTAGATGTCCTCCATCTGCTGGACCTGGTTCTGGAGACAGTCTGGAAGGACAGCTGCTGCAGTCACCATCAAGCTGCTGATGGGACCTGCTAACGCTGCTAACAGGACCATGCTGCCAACGGGACCATGGTGCTCAGAGAAACCTCACTGCTAACAGAACCACGCTGCTAACAGGACCATGCTGCCAACGGGACCATGGTGCTCAGAGAAACCTCACTGCTAACAGAACCACTCTGCTAACAGGACCACTATGTTAACAGGACCACTCTGCTAACAGAACCACTCTGTTAACAGGACCACTCTGCTAACAGAAACACTCTGTTAACAGGACCACTCTGTTAACAGAACCACACTGCTAACAGGACCACTCTGCTAACAGAACCACTCTGTTAACAAGACCACTCTGTTAACAGAACCACGCTGCTAACAGGACCACTCTGCTAACAGAACCACTCTGTTAACAGGACCACTCTGTTAACAGAACCACACTGCTAACAGGACCACTCTGCTAACAGAACCACTCTGTT
>JARVGS010000472.1:3251504-3267722 GCA_031762315.1 Hypsolebias antenori | reverse complement strand
TCATTTGGAACACAATCATTACCTTACAGGGGACAATAATTAATAATAAATGGTCATATTTGCAGCATAGACAATATAATAAAATAAGGAAAAAAAATGGAAATACATCAAACGCTGTATTAAACAATCAGTGACCATTACATGGACATATGTCCGATCTTCTAATTTCCTTTGCTGCATAATGTACATTGCATTTATTCTAGCATTAGTAAATGTATCTTGAAGGAGAATAGCACTTAAATAAAAGTCCAACAAGGATATTCATTTAGAATTAAAAATAACTCACCCTGAACTACAATAACAGATATAATATATGTAATAACCAATCAAGTTGCTCATGTCCAATAAAAGCATACAAATGAAGGGGAAAAACTATCCAGACTTTAAGTAAGTTTAGGGTCTGGTTCGCAGAGTATGGAGTTAAATCTGTTTCACAATTATTCAATGAAAAAAAAAATCTCACCTCAGTTAAGTAAAATAAAATTGTTATCAAAACTTTTGGAATTGTAATGATTTATTTTTTAAACAAAAACTTTTGTTTAAAAACTTTTTTAAAATAAATAACTAATTTTTCTCTTGTGAACTTTAAAAATTATTTGCAAAACATAAACTTTTTTTGGCACACATCAGAAATCTTTTGTTGCGATTTTAGGCTCTGCCCATGACGTCATGTGAGAATCGCAAGCAAAACTTTAAATGACAAATAAAAACTTAGAATAGCAAGCAAATATTTCTGACATGCTCAAATAAGTTGAACTCCATAGCAGAGGTCCCATTTTCTCAGAAATTAATACTGTTATGTTGTGCTATAGACTGAAAACCATATTGGTTTAAACACAAGGGTAAGTAATTGGTAGTGTGGTTTAATATAGTGTTCTAATCATAATTCAATATGTTTTGCTTTTTTCAGTTCAAAGATGCAACGTAATGAAAGACGTCAGAAACAAAAAAAGAAAGGATCTACTATAGAAGCAGCCAAAGGTAGTGGATTGTTGACCAACTGGGTCAGAACGAGTACCGCAGGTAAGAACAAAAAATAAAATAATAAAATAAGGTTCTTACCATGATTAACATGCAGTTTTTGGTAGTGAACATATACTTAATATTACAAGGCAGCTGTTATGTTTTTATTATGTTAACATGTACTCAATCTAGGTGTAGAATAATGAATAGTTTGTTTCTTGCTCCCAGATGGACAGAAGGAAAGTGATAGATCAGAGGAGGAGACAAAAATGCAGTCAACAACACAGGAAGACAGGAAAGCAGAGGGACAACAGTCAGAAATAAACACTGGAAGAAAACGCAGAGCAACAAGTCAGAGAGAGGCCATTCACATTCTTAATGGACCTTCCACACCCAAATGACCCAGCACATGTCTTGAAGTTCAGCATTAAATATGATGAAGCATTTATCCAAAATTGTGTAAACCAAGGATCATGCCAACCAGAGCTGTCATTTCCTAAAAATGAAGAAGGAAGTTCTTTTCAGAAGAAATTGTATAAGAGTAACCCATGGCTGGAGTTTTCTCCCAGTTTAAATTCCATATTTTGTTTTAGCTGCCGTCCTTTTTTGAATGAAGAAAAGTACATGTGCCGCAAATCATGGAAGACAACAGGAATAAACAGATGGAACAAAGCATGACAGAAAATTAAAGAGCACAGTGTATCAGAGTCAATAATCTCACTGTGAATTTCACAGTGAGGTTAGTGACATTTTTTGAGACATGACCAACAGAAAACTGCTGCTGTGAACAGAGGAGAACAAAAATAGCAAAAATGCTTAAAAGTTGGAAGTTTGTTTTTTAAGCAGTTAAATCACCATGATGGAAAAGAAGATTTTGGATAATAAACTTAGACTCAATTTGGGGGGAAAAAGAAAGGCAAGACACCAAAATAAATAAGAGTCATTGGCCTCCACTCAATACAGAGAAGATGAGACAATGAGAAAAAAAGAGAAGAGAAACTGACAAGAAAGAAAACAAATAGGAAAGATTGAAGAAAATGTACATAGGAGACTTACAAAATACACTAAGACACAACTAGAGATATAGGTATAAATTTTGGTCGTCAGGTAGTCTCAGGAGGCTTTTCTCATGGTGACATGCATTGACAATTCAATTTTTGCCTTTTTTTTTTTTCCTGCAGTTCCACGTTAAAGTTTGATGCAGCTCTACTTTTCTGAATGGACCATCTTCATCTCCACTGCAAGTGTTGCAAACCAGGCAGCTCTTTTTTTTATAGATTACAGTACACTAAAAAGTTGCATTGTGCCCTTGTTTATATTTTTAATAGTGTAATTCTGTAAAGACAAAATATGTCTGGTGGTGTAGCTCTGATTTACATATCTTGCTAAATCGCAAGTTTGAATATTGCAAAACTTTCCTATAACAAAGTAGACCGGCAGAAATAAATTACTAATAAAGTATTTTACATATGCATAGTTGTATGATCTGTGTAGATTTACCTTAGCTTTTATTGTATATCTCACAATTTTGTAATTTATCAATGTTTATTAAACTCTAAAAGCTATTTGACTTTGTTAATATTCTGTCCTAAAATGCGGTTAGATGTGCCTTTTTTTTTTTTTTAGCACCTGCCCCTTTAGTGGTCTCTGCACGGCCCTGCCATTTACCATTTATGTGCGACTGATCCGATGTGGGTGGAGAGGGGCAGGAGGTGATTTTGTTCAGTTTTGTGTGCGTGTGTAAAAAAAGAACTTATTGCAAACACTTTGATTACATCACCACCACCACCCCCCCACCAAGGCTCTGTTGACATACTTGACAACACACAGCAACCAGTTTGGATTTTAATTTAAAAAAAAAAACCTAAACAAATCAACTACAGCATGAAATTGATACAGCACTTTATTTAAATTATGTGCTATTTAAATTATGTGCAATTACCAGTATGTAATTAAAAAAAAGTAAAAAATAAATAAATACACAGAAACATTTAACCAATAAGGAGCAGTTTGTAAACTGTAAGTGGCGGCAGCAGAGAGCAGTGTGCATACATTCATGTGGTCATGTTCAGACTGACGTGTTGTTGGACTGTAGGCATGGAGCTGAACATGCACTCTACACGTCACACTGCTTCACTGTGATGTACAACCTCTGCTCCAGTACCACAAGAGCCAGGCTGCGTGGAACCAGTAGCGCTCAGGGATCCGCTCCACGGGATCACTGAACACTGCTGCAATACTGCTTTGGGTCCAGTCAGGAACGAGACAGAAGCAACGAGAAGGTCCATCAGAACAAGAAGCCGTCAGACTTGGCTCGGCTCACAGGAAACACCAAGAACTTCTTGAAGTCAATGTTGCACGTTGCTTTTTGCCGGTGGACAGTTATTGCTGCAAATACATTTGATTTTTAGAACAGAGGCTGATGTTTAGTTGATGCAACTAGAGCTGGGATCCACAACCAGTGGCTCTCAGACCAGCATGGCCCCTCACCATTCAAACCAGAGCACTGCGATTACAAAACCACTACTGATGCATTTTCATGACTTTGGCTGATTTGACATAAATAAACACTAATTCATATATTTTATAATAATATATATTACATTCTATTCTGAACACTGTAGCATATATGCTAACTTGACATGGACAGGGCTATAGTAAAGCTAATGCAGTTAGCATCACTAGAACTGTCGTCAGAACAGTGATGATAACTTCAGCTGCTCCTCACAGATGATCTGCAGCGTTCAGGGATGGAAAGATGTTAACGATGTGAAGTCAGAGCTTCACTGCAGCATATTTCTACAGGAAACCCCCGTAGTTCTGCCTCTGACCATCACTGGGTTACCTTTACACACAGGGTGTGGTTGGAATGAACAGTCACATGATGTCAGCAGTGTGTCGGGTCAGAACTTCTGGCCTGCTTTGTTGAAGGCTCATTACACAATACCCTCCTGTTTTCACTTTATAATTTAGATTTGATGAAGTCAAATAAAGCTATGTGTGGTTTCCACGTGTAAAACAAAGAAGCATGTAGCTCCTTACAAGATGGCTGCCAAAAATATCACCAGCACCATTAGTGGCTGTTCCAGTGTTTCTCTAGTCTATTAAAAGAAGTAAAAGTAGTTTTGATTCTTCCAGCATGATGAAAGGATGTCATCAGAAATAAGTTCTTAATTTATTTTGATGTCTTATGAAATTCTGAGGCCCCCACACTTAGTTGATTTGATAACTCCCAATGGGGTCCCGACCCCCACTCCGGGGCCACTCCAGGAACTCTTCCAGGACAAACGGTGCAGTGCAGCACAGACAAACATGAACTAAACCCATTTGTGCACTTTAAAAACTGACGTCTGAGAAAAACAGATCCTGACCCCTGTCCTGCTGTTTCTGACACCTGCCCCCATCACTGGACTGATGTGGTTGTGGCCCCTGGACTTGAGGACCAGCCTCGTTCCTTTGGTACTTTGTGATACGCGTTATGAAAAGTTGACTGAGTTCAGAACCGGCTGGAGCAGGACTTTGGTGAGAACGTGTCTCCTCACAGATGGTCTTTAGTCTAGGAGCAGCGATGGCTTCTCTTTGGTGAAGAAGTTGACTTCTTGAGCTTGTGGGTAGTTGAGGCAGCGACAGCTGAGATTTGGATCCAGCAGCAGGTGATGCCAAAGATGCTGCAGCTTCTCACAACCGATCCAGACCTCTGGGTTCTGCTTCGTTCCTGTTGTTCTGTACCGTGTGATGTCAGACTCAGATAACTGACATGTTTTTCTGATCTTCAGCCTGTGGGACCACACTGTCCTCCGCTAAGTCCACTTCCAAAAAGTCCAGCTGGTCACTGTCCTGAAACACGTTTTCCTCTTTGTCAGCCTTCTTGCCTTCGTCTTGGACTCTGATGCATGTTTGGCACAGTGTGGATTTACCCAGGACGAGCGGAACCAGGCAGACGGCGCTGACACCGAGCCCTGCTGCACATGAGTAAAAAGCTGCACCGTAGTCCTGCGTGACGTCCACCAGCACACCTGGAGAACAGGACACAAGTCGTATTAGCAAAAACTCAA
This sequence comes from Hypsolebias antenori, assembly GCA_031762315.1. Classification (NCBI taxonomy): domain Eukaryota; kingdom Metazoa; phylum Chordata; class Actinopteri; order Cyprinodontiformes; family Rivulidae; genus Hypsolebias; species Hypsolebias antenori. The sequence continues at coordinate 3,262,704 of JARVGS010000472.1, read as the reverse complement.
ACCAGAACTAAACAAAGGAGCAAAGATTCTTACCTCCCAGTGGGGGTCCAGCCAGACCAGCGAAGCTCTGGATGAAGACGTAGACCCCTACACAGGAGGGCATCTTCTGGATGCCCACCACTTCCTCCTCAGCCAGAAGAGGGATGTGTGTGGAGGCCACAGTGCCCAAGAAGAAGCCGTAGAGAGCACAGCAGACCACCAGGCCCCAGAACTCCCACACCACCGTGAAGGCCACCAAAACCAGGCTCAGCAGGACCACGCACCCCAGCAGAACCAGGGTTTTCTTGCAACGGACCTTGTTTAACACGACCCCAATGGATAAGCGGCCGAAGATCTCAGCCACGGCCATCACAGAGAGCATGTAGGAGGCCACGGTGGGCTCCACGCCGCGGCTCTTACTCAGTTCGATGATATACAGCTGCGGCGCAAAGAAGCCCAAAGTGGCAAACAGGCCGAAGAGCGAGTACCAGATGAAGGGACCGTCTTTAAGCACTGAGAAGTCCAGGAGTTTGGCGGTGGAGCGGTGGAGAGGACTCGCCTCTCCCCCAGTTACCTCCACGTCAAGACAGTCTTTACTTGGACTGGGAGGTGTGGACGAGGACGTCTCCCACCCCAACAGAGATCTGGCCTCTGGTTCTGCGTTCCTCAGGTCTTCGTCAGACCCGGAAAGGGACGTGACACCTGAGTCTCCAGACCCTCTGGAGACTGCTGAACTCATGGAGGTTCGAGTTTGTTCATTCTCTATTTCATAAACATTCTGAATCTGCTTGAGAGAGGCAGAGTCCGAGGGGCCGGCCTCCTTTAAGGGCTCCGGCCGGATGACAATGGGACGAAGGAGGACGCCGCAGCCGATCACAGAGGCCTGGATGACACCAAGGATGACGAGACAGTAGCGCCAGCCAATGTCTTCCTTCAGTCTGGTGAAGGCTGTGGAGAGAGGACGAACATCTTCACTTTCACAAACTCTGACCCTAAATGATGAAAGTGTGAACACAAGGGCAGCTGCTGCCACTTTGTTAAATAATGACGTCCTGAGGGACGTGAGCAGTGAAGGTGTGCAGCTTCAGAGAGAGTGATGTTCCGGACTGGAACTGAACAGACTTCATGTTTTTGGAGTTAAACTATGGAGAGAAACAGATGAGTTTTTGTTTTTGCTTGTCTGAGACGGTCTCCCTGCAGAGCCACGGATCCTGGTGAGAGGAGGGAGCAATCGGATCCAGCACCAGGTGCAGTGGTGGAGCCAGAGGGTGGACATTGGTGGCCATGGCCACCAAAAGAGCCATCTTCAGCCACCCCAGTCCTTTGAGGAAACTATTAATCAATATAAAAACTAGAAAGCATAGTTTCCTTAAATAACTGGGGAGGTCTGTTCACTTATGTTACACCTGCGTCTGACGTAACCTGAGGACCGTGTTTACTTATACTGTCTCAAAGTGAAGAGGGCAAACTCAAATATCCTGCATCGTACATGTCGTAAGTAGGATAACATGAAAAATAAGTAATAATGATAATTAATATGTACGGCTACATCAAAAGAAAGGTTCCTTTCAAATATTTGGTTGCCATGTCAGAATCCAAGATGGCTACAACCACATTTGTATAAACCCACCACCCCAATCACTTGAGCAAACGATGCTTTCTAGTTTTTAAATTGCTTAAAAGTATAGTTCCCTCGAATGATTGAGGTGACCAAAGATTAATCTTTGGTGGTCAATGCCACCATTGGCCACCCCCTGTCTCCACCATTTCACCTGGTCATGGATAATATTACACCATCCTCTTGTCAGGATCTGCCACTCTGCACCGCTCACAAACAAACAAACAAAAAACTACCTCTGTTATAGGCCTGTAACGATAATACATTTTGCTGGACGACTGTCGGAAATTATTGCGATAAACAATAATACTGTTTGAAATTAGACAATAATTAGTAATTATTGTCAAATTTAAGAAGAAATGTTGATGAATTTTTGAGTGTAGTACCTTTTTTGACCACTAGACAGCAGTTTAAGACTGTTTGAACAAAAGGATGGATAGTGAGGGAGCAGCAGCGTGTCTCTTTAAGAAAAATGGAGGGAGGCTCCTTGACGTGACAGGGGCTTTCTCTCCTTCCTGTTTCTCGGTTCTCAAAATGAAAACACTCGGTGTGGTTTGAGCTTTTTAACATTTTTCACACCAAGCTTTTAATAAAAACAAAAAAATCATTAAACACGTTCTCAGCTTCTTTTTGCAGAGGAAAAACAAATTTTTACATGAAGGCACCAGTTTCAACTATGAAATTTGGAGCTTCGACAAGACAGAGGTTTATTCCCCGAGGTCGGCCTGTTAGCTTAGCTCGTAGCTTAGCTTCTCAGTTTACCTGCTTTTAATGATCCAAAAATGTGGTTTTGGACAGTTAAAACAGATTTTAAAGAGAAAGGGAGGGGTCAGTGAAGAGCACTGGAGTTGAGCTGTTTGTCATCCAGTGTCTTCAGTAGAGACACAAAGAAACTATAAAGCCGATAAATGAAAATGAGGTCAATAATTTTCATTTATCATGCGATTAACTGATTTATTGTTTATCGTGACAGACCCACTCTGTTATTATTTAGTGTAACTCCTCCCCTCTTGAATGTGTTGCACAAAAAACAATCAGGTTTACATTCTCTGTTCACTCCAGCCCAGACAAACACTCGTTTAAAAAAGTACCAACATTCACTGTTCAGCTCCCTCAGACAGGAGGACTCTGGTGTCCAGCTTGTTTATAAAAACCAGTTGGTGGCTGGAAACCTAATCTGCTCAAACAGCACCTGCATGAGAAATGTTGCTTGTTTAAAGCTCATTTTGGGTTCAGGTGATGACAACTCACCAGGTGCAAAAGCAAATATGGCGAAGGATTCTCCTGAAGAGGCGATGGAGGTAACGAGGGCTCTCCGTCTGGAAAAGTACTGGGCCAAGATGGTGATTGTGGGGAGGAAGGAGAGGCAGAAGCCGAATCCTATAAAACGAGAGGAGAAAAAAAAAGGGGACATGACACCCACTGGCCCACATGGTAGGAACACTGCATGGCTGGGGGGGAGGGGGGTGTCAAAGAGTCAAGCAGTCACGTCTCTCCTTTGTCAAAGGTGGCGGGGAGGGCTGGAGATGAGACAGGTGTGCTACAGCTGCTGCTGAGACAAAATGCATGTAAAGACAAAGAGATAAGAGGAGAGAGAAGAGGCTGTCAAATCAGCGTGTTCCACTTCACTGACTGGTGTCATGGTGGGAGAGCTAGCAGTGCTTTCTGCTCCACAAAGGAAAAATAAAGGAGCATTTAAAAAAAAAGTTCATGTACAAACACTCCATCAGTTTGTTCTTGGTTCAATCTACATGTTTACTCAGTTTATTTCTTCCTCTTCAGTCGTTTCCTGCACAGCCAAAGTGGAAAGGTGGAAGTCTGGAAAGGAATTTGGGTTGTTGTTTTTTTTGGTTCTTAATTATTGTTTTTTATTTCCACTCCAGTTATTTGAGCTGTGCTAGATATTCATAAAGCCAGTAACTGACTGGGCTGAGAATAGTTGACGAATGGAGGAAAATGTTGACTGTGGGTCTTACATTCCTCAGTTCAGACACTCACAGTTGTGAAATTTGAACATTTTAAAAAGTTGACATATTTTCTCTTTAAAGTCTTTGTGAGCATCTTGAACCTGTTGACTTTATTTTCAGTAATTCTGTATTTTGACATGTCCCATGACAGGAAGCTCTCTACTAGGGGTGCACCCATTTCAGTTTTCTGGCTCATCACGATCTCTAAAATGTCTGACCTGCCGATTCAGATCGTGTTTTATACGCGGCATTGTCAGGTGTTATAAGGTCGCAATGTACCTTCAGTTTTTAATCTGATTTTATTGAAAAACATATCTTTGAACAATATCCTAGAACAATACAAACTTGTTTTAACTGGCCATGAGGTAGTGCTCTGAAATAGAAATGAAGGTACGAAGGTCAGATGTCTCACTCTGACTGGAATTCAAACCCAAAACATTTTAACGTTTTTAGCAAGAAATTACATAAACTAATGATTAACTATGAACTTGTTTATGTAACTTACTCATGTGATGAACTTATTACTGTCTCTGAACAAAATGCAGCGCAGTGGGTGTAATTAAAGGTGGATCTGATTAGCTTAGCTTCATGGTTGCTAATAGCTGCGCTAAATAAACAAGCCCTGCTCCACTTGCTGTTTACTGAGATTCTTGGGAGTGAACAAAGCAAAAAATAAAAATTTCAGCTAAAGTGAAACTAAGTGAAGGACAATGACTTCTCTGCTGGTACGTTGGCTGGTTCCAGCATTTTAAGGGTGAAAAGTAGGTGTTTATATCAGCCGATAGTGGGACCATTACCTCAGATACTGATGGATCTCCAAACATCGATATTGGCCCAAATTATCGACCAGCCTCTATTTAAGACCCCCTTACATTTTTAGAGACGAGTTTAAGACATTTTAAGGATGTGTGGATGCCCTGAAAAACTCAGAAATTATTGATACTGAAAATCAGTTTTTTTGTCAATTTTCTTAAAATTTTATGTTTCCACCAGTCACAGCCCAGTAAGCCACTGGCTTAAAAAGCTAAGATAGTTTAGCAGAGGTTCTTCACCTCTCAGTCACTGGAACGTTCTAAAAGCAACAGATTTAGGTGTTGACACTGCTAGAAGTCCCTTAAGTTTATTTATAGCAAACAAAGCAGGCATCTGCAGGAGGAACGCAGTCGCTTTGTCAACAACAAATCAAAAGGACACACAACGACACTTGAACATGCATGTGGAGACAGAACAAGTTGTTAGGTACGCCTGTGTTTCTAATACCTGAGATGATGCCAAGAGTGATGTACATCTCAGTGATGGAACTAGTGAAGGCAGACGTGATCATTCCCAGACTTATGAGGAAGCCGCCCATCATCACCACTGGACGGTAGCCAAAGCGGTTGCTCAGCATCGTTGCCAGCGGAGCTGAAAGGAAAGAACAACAGCCGTTAAATTCAGATTATTGCTCATGTGCCTCCTTCCTGCTGACAACTCCACTGTTTCCATCCAAACATTTTGCTGAAAATTTGGAAAACCTCTTACAGTGTGGAGATGTGGAGACAGCCATAACACTGCTACAACCTTCGTGCTCACCAGGTTCTCAACGATCCACATCCAAGAGCAGTGAGCACCGGCCCCATATCATGGATATGCTTCAACTGAGGTGATAAACCATCATGACCGGCCCTTCATAAAGGGAAGCCCCCTGTTTAAAGACCACACCAAGACCCTTAAAGTCCATCCATGGTCTGGTTTTCATCATTGTTTAGTGTGAACAGGGTCCAAACAATGATTGTGTCCACCTGCCTGTTGCTGAACCCCAACAGTTATTTTGTACTTTTAGCTTAGATCTACTTTAAGCTATAACTTTGCCAATTTTAGCTTCATACCAGCAACCTCACAAGGGATGAAAAAGGTGATAAACCTAGCGCCCACAGGAACCCCTGGAAGATTTTTAACATGTAAACTAAGCTTTCAGGTACAGTCCAAGAAGAACATCGGGGAAAAGACAACATGCTTGAGGTAAAACAAAAAAAAAATATATATATACTGTATATTTACTAACATACCCTAATTTAATGAGGACACACATAGGAAAGATGGCATCAACCCAAAAAAATAAACAATAAACAAACAACTGCAGCAGCAAGACAAATACCGCAGAGCATTAAGCTAAGAGCAAAAACTCCTTGTTAAGAGTTTTGACCTGGAGAAGTCTGTCAAGAACCCTCCCTGCTGCTTGTCCACGCACCTCTTTCATGCCCACTGGCATCGGAAGCATTTGTAGTGTAGTGTGTGTGCATGGGAAGGGGGACATACTGGCGGAGGGGTCTGAACATTTTGAATAAAGTAGATGTTATTTCCTGCACTGTGGTATATTTTAATGTGTTGTTAAACATCTACGTTTACCTCCATATGTAAACACTTGGCTCAATAATTATTTTAGAGACGCCTCGTTCATCTAGTCCATATCGGCATCATCCTGCTTTTAAACTCACTCCTATGGCTAAAATAATTAATGTGACACAAATAAGATATTAATGTGACACAAGTAAGATATTGATGTGACACAAGAAATATATTAATGTGACACAAGTAAGATATTAATGTGACACAAGTAAGATATTAATGTGACACAAGTAAAATATTAATGTGACACAAGTAAGATATTAATCTGACACAAGTAAGATATTAATGTGACACAAGTAAAGTATTAATGTGACACACGTAAGATATTAATGTGACACAAACAAGATATTAATGTGACACAAGTAAGATATTAATGTGACACAAGTATGATATTAATGTGACACAAGTAAGATATTAATGTGACACAAGTAAAATATTAATGTGACACAAGTAAGATATTAATGTGACACAAATAAGATATTATTGTGACACAAGTAAAATATTAATGTGACACAAGTAAAATATTAATGTGACACAAGTAAGATATTAATGTGACACACGTAAAATATTAATGTTACAATTTATCACAATGACTTCAGGGGTGCACATCAAGTTTATTTATTTATTTTTATTTAGATTGATGTGTAACACAACATGCTGTTGTGCTAAGCAGTGAAGACACTGAACTGCAAGTTTAAAAATAAGAATAGTAACTTTACCCAGTGATCAGGAGCAGCTTTGTAATTCTTCAGTAAAACTTGTTAAGGTCCCCAAACCTTCATTTATGTGTTCTGTCTGTAATAATCTTTATGCTTAATTAGTGAAAGTGCAATATGTTGTTGTCATGGTGTGTCCCCAGACAATGACAACATTTGTGCTCTGAATTTGTCCCATATATTATACACCCAAGTGGGGCAAGTGCCTTGCTCAAGGACACCACAACACATGGCATGACAGGGAATCAAATCTGCGACTTTTAAGCCCCAAGTCAGCCATCCTACCACTGCGCCCAGTCCATCTGCTAAACAGATCTTTACAAAGTTCGGATGAAAGAAGAAGCAACAGGTGACTGACCTGTAAAGGCGAAGATGAACACAGAGATGGAGATGACCCAAGACACACGACTGTTGCTCTCCTTGAACTCCTCCATGAGATCCTGGAGGAAGATGCCCAGGGTCTTGATGACTCCATACGTGTTGACCTCCACCAAGAAAAAGGCCAAAGCCACGGCCCAGCCCCAGCCGCCCTCAGGCACCTCTGGGTACACGCTCGGGCCCAAACAGCGGGGGACTCCAGGTTTCCTCATGGCTACAGTACCTGAAACAGACATCCCAGAGATTCAAGAGGGAAACAGAACAACAAAAAAACCTGTGGATCCACTGATTACGCATCGTAATTTTAGTGGGGACAAACTTAGCTGACACACCTGATTTTTTTTATTTATTTATTACTAAAACGTTTTAACTGTTTCATCTGGGCCTTGTGTTTAGTTTTAAAAATATTAAATATTTTTACATTATTTACACATCAAAGAGGCCAACACTTCTGTGTTTGTCCTTGTCTCATATTACACAAACATTTAGTATTAAAACTCTTTAGTTTTTAATTATCACAACAAAAACTGTATACTGTATGTGACTTTTTGGTGCAGGTCTGAAAGTTGAGTAATTTTATCAAGGCCACACGGAGCCAGCACAGATTTCTGTTCTGTACACAACAGGTGGAGAGGCCTCTGGTTTTAAGAAGTGAAGAGCGCAAGTTGAACCTGACTCCAAATATTATTCAAAAAGCACCAACGTGTTTTTAATAAAACACCAAGTTGTTAATCTGTGACATGGATTCTGCTCTTTGAATGCTCTGAGCTGACTCAGCGCTCTCAGGTGCCATGTTGGGAGGAGTGATGGATGATGTAAGAGCGTGTGAATAATTCACGGTGACAGAGTTCAGCTAATAAAATTTGCACCAGAGGGACAAACTGTTCAGTCAGGATCACACATGGCCAACGCTGGTGTTTATGACAAACTAAAAGGATTAAACTTGTGCATATATATATATATATCCCTTGAATTGTTTCGAATTAAGCTTATTCGGCAGCCTGTTACAAAACGTGATTACCGTACTTTTCGCTGTACGTCTCACTTTTTTGCATAAATTTGCATGCCCTACAACTTATACGGTGAAGCGACTTATTTGTGTTTTTCCCCCCCATATTTATAATCCTGTTTTAAGCTGAAATCTGATGATTTCCTTCATTCCGACATGGAAAATATTCAACGCTAGTGGTGTAACGGTACACGTGGGTGTACCGAACCGTTTCGGTATGACACGTTCGGTTCAGTCCACCTGCGTACTGTTTCGGTCATTTTTCACCCATTAAATTTAATTAATGAGAGATTATCTGCCGGGAACTAAAATTCCTAAGCGTGTTTCAGCACAGTGCTATTATCTTGCAGCATGCGTAGCATTAGCAGCCTAGAATCTCATTGCGGTCATAGACATAAACAATGTAAACGTAAACGTATTTATGTCTGTGGTTGTGGTCTCTCCTGTTTGGGAACTTTATGGCTTTCTTGTTAAAAGACGTGAGTGAACAAATCCAAAGCTGTGTGTGGACGTTGTTTCACGGAGATTGGATCTGCAGCAGCAACACGTCTGACTTGTTAATGCGCTTGAAACGACATCATCCGAACGTGAATGTCTCTTCTACAAGCAAGAAAAGCAGCTTGTTGCAAAGACCGATAACAGCAGTATTTAAGCAACCTTTATCATGTAATTCAGATCAGTCCAGATCAATAACACAAACTATAGGAGTTTTTAAAGCACTGGATCTACGTCTGAATGTTGTTGATGCACCAGCTTTAAAGTTCTTGAGCCCCGCTACGACATCCATCATGTCAACACTTCAGTCAAAAAGTTCAGCACTTTATGAAAAAGCTAAAACTGATGTTGTCAACAAGCCCTGGAGCAGATTAAAGCCCTGATGATGATGATGATGACTCATGATGATTCAACCAGTACCTCATAACATCAATTGAAGAAGAGGTATTTTTCTTTTATTATTATTATCTAATTAACTTTTTTAAATTTTAAATTATACTCTTAGTGAAGAAGTTAAAAACAATGAGTTAATACTCATTGAAAACAATGAGTTAATACTTATTGTTTTTAACCTTTTAATACTCATTGTTTTTACTTATTTGTGTTTTATTTCCAGTCTGGGACAGAGATAGCAGCTGAGTCTTCTTCCTCTTCAGGGAAATCCACCAGATTTCACCTGCAGCTAAGAAGTCTATGATGATTGATCTCTGAACTTTTCCAGGGACAGGTGGGAGCAGGTCCAAGAGGAGGTTGTGAGTAATGAGGACAAATACAGTCACACTGCTGCTACCGGTTGTTAGTGAGCGGTTTTCTCCACCACTGGAGATCTTCACTGCAACTAGATCTGTGCTTTTGACAGAAAATGTGGACAAGTTGTCTTTTTGGTGAAAAACTTAAAAACTTGATTAGTTAGATTGTAAACAGTCTGTTGCTGCTTATTGTTATGGTTCTGACTGTTATTGTATTTATTAAGATTTTTATTATTGTTAGTATATTTTATTTGTTGTAAAGAGTGCTGTTTATTTAAAATATCCTCCAAATGGGTTGCTTTTATAATTGTATTGTTTACTTGGCATATTTTCAAAATAAATGTTTGTAAGTCTTTATTTTCTTTTTTGTACAGAAAATTAATCGAACCGAGCCCTCCTTGAAACCGAACCAAACTGAAATGTGATTTTACCATACAGTTACACCCCTATTCAACACTACCATTTTCAGCCGCTAGAGGGCGATTGAGTAATATGGCAAGCCAAGTGTCTCATTAATAGGTAAAAGTGGCTCCTCCTGTGCACGCTCCCACAGCCGCCATTTGGCAGCCAGTTGATTTTTGGCACAACACCGGCCCACACTTCCGGGTGGTCAGCAGTGACGCATAATAGTTGCCACTTACACGGCGAAGCAACATATTTGTTTTTTTCCACCTTTTTAGTCATATTTGGACAGATGCGACTCATAAGGCGGTGCAACGTGTACAGCAGGAAGGGATCGTAGCAGCTCAGCTCAGACGCCAAACAGTGAAAATCGAGCGCAATAAAAACATAGCGTTCCACTACCCCCCCCCCCCCACACACACACACACACACACACACACACACCACCACCACCACCACCACCAACCCCATCAATAACTGCTACTCATAAAGCACTCAGGTTTATAGGCTGCAGCACGGACCACCGAGCTACAGCTGCTAGTTGATGGATATAAAGTACTTCAACAAAATGACGGAACTACATTTGACAGAAACAAGCTTTCAAAAGTCTGTCAAACAGAACAGCTGCCATATTGTCAGCATTTTCAATAAAATGTCAGAATTCATAATTAAATCTAATTTGTTGTTACAATTTTCTGTTCGTAATTTTTTTTTTTTTTTTTTATGGATCCACAGACATTACAAGTACCTTTATGTTTTCAGCCGTTTTGAAGATGAGATTTTTGTGTCTGAAAAAAAAAAACTTATTTCTATTCCATTTATAATATTTTAGAACAAGTAAAGTCATTTCCCTGTCCGGCTGAATGAACCGCCTGCAGTGGTGAAGGAACCACGCCAGAGGTTTCTGAAAATTGTCCGGCGCCCTGCCTGGATAAATGCAGGGGAAACACTGGACACGATTTTTACTTTGTGTCACACATGTTCACACATGTTCACTGTTCACATGTTCACACATGTTCACACATGTTCACACGTGTTCACACATATTCACACATGTTCACTGTTCACGTTCACACATGTTCACACATGTTCACATGTTCACATATGTTCACTGTTCACATGTTCATACATGTTCACATATGTTCACATGTTCACGTTCACACGTTCACATATGTTCACACGTTCACATATGTTCACACGTTCACACATGTTCACACATATTCACACATGTTCACATGTTCACACATGTTCCCATATGTTCACATGTTCACGCATGTTCACTGTTCACATGTTCACATATGTTCACACATGTTCACACATTCACGTGTTCACACATGTTCACAAAATTGTTGCTTTAAAAACAATCAAATCAGTCCCACAGAAAAAAATTACATTTAAAAAGACAAAAGTTAATTAAATATTTATACAGGTGGTCCTCGACCTACGGCTCCCCCGACCTACGGCGCTCCGGACTTACGAACGGCACCCGATGACGTCAT
>JARVGS010000472.1:2741012-2751426 GCA_031762315.1 Hypsolebias antenori | reverse complement strand
TTACCCACCCCCCCCCCCCCCCCCCGCCCCCAGTCCCCCTTCAGTAGAACTCCTGTTGTCGCTACATCATCATGATTCAGCAACTCTGGTCTTGAAGTGCTGATTGCACAAATATTGGGAAACATGAACCATGTAATACTAAATTTATGCTGCCACAGAACCTTAGTGGTAGTTGTGCACCAGACATCAGCCTGGCATTGAACATTAATGTATCATTAAACTGAAACTAGGCTTATAGAGCCCATACAATCTGTCAGAAAAATCACATGAGCCTTGTTTATTCCTACCGTTGTTGTAAAGCAAGCTAGTTTTAGTTCAAGTTTTTTTTGTACCAGTACTTTAACCTTCCTTTGTCAGTTTACCTTGCGGTTGCTGCAATACAAGCTTCGTTAATTGATTAAGGTGTTGTACAGCAAGTTTATCATAACATAGCAAGCTTCTTCCTTTAGTTTATCACGATGTTATGGGATTCCTGATAATTCCATGACTTAGTCCAAATGCATATCGAGATATAGAAGATTACAGGCCAGGGCTGTTCAACTGGCAGCCCGGGGGCCAAGTCATGCCCACAGGTGAGCTCAGTTCAGCCCATCAATGGGTTCATTTTCAAATAAAACTAGATTTTAAAATGTCAAACAAACTTACTTAATGACAATAACTGCTGGATGTCTGGCCCCTGAGCTTTTGGCTTTCAGTAACGGTGGCCACTTGGGCAAATGAGTTCAATGGCCCTATTTATTATAGGCAAATTCACAAAACACTTCAAATTGGGACAGGAACAACTTCTGGCGGCCTCAGTGTAAATGAACCAAAGTGGCGAGGGGTTTGAAGCCAACCCACCCGTGATGTGTCTTTATCTCATAAAGTAGCAATAGCGCAAAAACGGTCAAAATGTGGGGCTACCCCAGGGCTCTATGCTTGGTCCTCTCCTGTTCTCACTTTATCTTCTGCTACTGGGTTCCATTTTCAAAAAACATGGTGTGCAGTTTCATTTATATGCGGATGACTGTCAAGTCTTCTTCCCTTTGAAACACAATGGCTCCACTTGTTCTCTCCCGTACTGTCTTGATGACATAAGAGGAAGGATGGCACTTAATTTTCTCCATTTTAAGAAAAAAAAAAAAAAGGCTACAGTTATGGATTTTAAATCCTGTGGTCCTAGCAGTTTCCCCACCTTTGATTTTTCCTCTTTGGCCCCATATGAAAAATCCATTGTGACAAATTTAGGATGGACCCCTGCCTGAAACTTGACTGCCATGTCAACAGCATGGTAAGGTCCTCTTTCTTTCAACTGAGGCGCCTGTCAAAAATCAAGCCCCTCCTTTCTAGACACCACTTAGAGACAGTAATCCATGTTTTTATTACTTCATGCCTGGATTATTGTAACTCTTTTGATCGGAGTTAGCCAGGACTTGCTCTCACATTTACAGCTGGTACGAAATGCTGCTGCACAATTTTTGACTGGTACAGGCAGGCGTGAGCACATCACTCTAGTTTGATGTCCCTTCAATGGCTTCCTGTCCAGTTTCAAATCCAATTTAAAGTTATATTGTTTGTTTTTAATTTTTTTAACAGTTTTAATCCCTCTTATTTGTCTGAACTGCTTCACCTTTACAAGCCATCACGTGCTCTTAGATCCTTTGACCAGATGCTTTTAGCAGTCCCGAAAACCTTTTATAAATCCAGAGGAGACAGAGCCTTTTAAGCTCTGGCTCCTAAATTGTGGAATGATCTGCCACTGAAAGTCAGGCAGGCCCCATCACTTTCTGTTTTTAAAACTTGTTTAAAAACACGTTTTTTTTCCCATTGGCTTTTAACCTAGAGTGAGTTAGCATCTCTGTCTTAATGTTGTATTATTTTGCTTGTGATGTTCAGATTTTTTTTTTTAAATATATCGGGTATATATTTAGTTGTTTTTATTGTTTTACTGGTTTTTTGTTTATTATTTTTATACAGCACTTCAGATGGCTGCTTTGTTGTATTTTAAGTGCTTTAGAAATAAATTGGTATGTATGGTATGGTATGGTAAGTCTAAAGCCCCTTTTCCATTAGTACCGGTACGGCCCGACTTGACCCCACTTGGCCCGGTTTTGAGGCTTTTCCATTAGTACCGGTACTTAGAACCTGTTACTATTTTCAGGACCCTCTCCTCTGTGGTTCCAACCAGAACGAGTAGGTACTAAACGTGATGTCAGAACACTGTCGGTCCCTGATTGGTCGGGGGCGGAGTCACTGAAACTGAAAACTTTCCATAATCCGCCATTTTCTCTCCAGCCCTGGTTGGGGGTGGAGTCACTGAAACTGAAAACATTCCACAATCCACTATTTTCTCTCCAGCCCGCTAAAACTCTCTAGTCTCAGGAGCTACTGGACTTATTTTTATTTTTGTTTTTGAACCATGTCAACACCTTGGTCCAACACAGAGGTGCAGGCGTTTTTGTGCTTGGTGGGTGAGGACAGCGTTCAGAGGGAGCTGGATGGATCCACCCGGAATGAGAAAATTTTTAAAGAATTGTCAGAGCGGATGATTGCTCAGGGCTACAATCGTACGCCAAAGCAATGCCGTGAAAAACTAAAAAAACTAAAAAGTGATTACCGCATGATCAAAGATCATAACGGCAGGAGCGGAGCCAACAGACGAAGCTGGAAATGGTTTGATGAAATGGATGCCATCTACGGTAATCGCCCTGCCAGCAACGGGAGAGTGAGCAGCCTGGACACAGCCACAGCTCGTCTGGAATCAATGATGGAAGATGGTGAGTTTATTCAAAATTTAAGCATGTTTCAAGTTATTAATGCCAGCAGTTTTGAGCATGTTTGGTACAGATGAGGCAGACGCTATTGTCCATGAAGCGCTCCTCATCAGTTAGCATCAATGCTACTTTGCTCTATGCTAACTCTGTTTGTTTTTGGCTTTATTTTGATCCAGAATATGTTATGCTCTCTTGTGAGGAATCAGAAGAAAATGCAGTTTCAGACCCGCCAAGCCTCCCGCCTTCTTCTGTCCCTGTGACATCACCCTCACTGAGCAGTACACAACAGCCTGCTATTCGTGGTGAGTGAGAAGCAACAATCATGATTCTTTCACATCACCTTACTTTTTAGTGCGTGTAGGAAAAGACATCCTGTATTTAATGTCTTTTAGTAAAAAAAAAATTGCAGTATAAAATTATTTATTCATTATTTTAGTCATTTTTATTTTTCTTATGTTTTCATTCAAATGCACTCATGTCATGTTGTAATAGTTATTGTAGTTATTTTTGTGTTATTTATTCATCTCTTTATTCTAACATTCAATTATATTTATTTTATCTTTGTACTGTTAGAATTGCTCAAGTACATGTAACTTTTCTACTAGCCTGTTCACCAGCACACTCAAAACGTTTGTATTAATCAGGTTTTCTCCAGGTACTCTACCAAATCGTTGAATATATTGTAGGTGTTTTATTTTTGTTTTGTTTGGTTTCAAGATGAATTCAAAATAACATGAACTGCTTATTTAAATCTGTATTTTCTGTCTTTAACAATACTCAGAAGTTCTGTCAAATTCCTCCATGCTACTGCTTATTTAAATCTGTATTTTCTGTCTTTAACAAGCACTGTATGTTATTTTTAAGTCACTTTTAAGTGAAAACAAACAGAAGAAGCAGGTAAAGATAATGGATGGATGTTCTAATGTGGTTTTACATTAAAGGCCCAGTAGAGGGCAGGACATGTTAATTGTACTGTATAAATATTTTGGATACTGTAGTAGTTTATTCTTTAAGAAATATTAATTTTACTGTGTGTGCACACACACGCACACACACACACACACACACACGTAAATATACAGATTAAGATGTTCACTGGCACACTCATAAATATATATACATATATATATATATACTGTATATATATATATATATATATATACAGGTAACCCTCGGTTTACGTTTCAGTTCTGTTATAACGGCCCGGCCGGATACCGATTTAAACTTTAACCGAAACTGCTCGCACGTGGCGGCCTTAAACGCGGATTTTAAACTTAGACCAAAACTGAAAGCACATGGCGGCTGTATGGTCTTTTTAAACACGTTTTTTTCAATGTAAAACAACAACAGCATACTTAGAACGCCGTTTTAATGTGTTTCCAAGCGCCTAATTAAAGGTCTCGACGAGACCTTTAATTCGGCGCCATGCACGTCCCCGTAGCTCAAACGGGGGCCAAGCAGCGAGCGTTTGAATATTCGATTTTTGACCTATTTCTATCGCCCGCTGCTGTGATGATGTCACTGGGGCGGCGGCCGTAAACGCAAAATGCCGTATACCGATGACGCTGTAAACCGGGGACTACCTGTAATTACAGTCCATTTACTATAAAAATTCAGAGAAAATGGGCAGAGTTGTCATTGCAGGTACACTAAACTGAATGTTTGTGATTTAGTGACCAGTAAGCCATGCAGCCACATTCTGAGCAGCCAGTCTTTGAAAATCACAGCCCTTTTCTGTGTTCATGACTTGGAAAACCATATTATGAGCCGTGCACATTTGCTGCCAACCTCCACCCACATTGTATATGCCTCAATTCACTTTGGACCAATAGCAAGTGTCCACACATATGATTTAATCTACATAAATGCACTATAGAAATGCAAGTCTGCTAATTTGGACTATTAACGTGGGTTTTATACCTAGACACTTGGGCCTCTTGCATTGGATGTTTTCTGCAGAGCTCCTGTGTAAATGCCAACATCAGATTCTAGCACTGCAGAATTTGCAACAATTCAATTAAGAAGGGTTTGTTACACTTGACAAAATGACAATAAATAACCTTGACTTGACAACTCAGAGAAAATTAGCCTGAACATACTCAAAATGCAAGCTACAAAGCTGTGAGCCTCTGCAACCCACACAATGAAAATAGAACCACCACAAATATTTTTAGGACATTCTGGAGACTCCTTTGCAAATGCCATTTGCCAACTAGTGGCAGCCCAGCCCAATTTGTTCAGACATTTTTAGTGGCAGGACAGGCCGAAACAACTTGGCACATGTGCACATTATGTCAGCTGACAAACTGCTATTGTCCAAGAATGGCAGATTTAAAAAATACAAGCACGGTCAGTTGATGCCTGTGCATGTCAATGGATTCAGTGATCCATAAGTTCCATTGCCAACATAGGTCCCAACTCACACAATTGCTAGCAAAATCACAGACCTACTTTCCAAGCAAAATTCAGACTGAACTATATTTAGGTGGTACCTATGCAACATATGCTTTACCCTACAGGACACATATTCATTCACGCACATGCACATTATACAATATTCAGCCTGCTGGGCTTTGAAAGAAATGTTTTTCCTGACTGCAGTGCTGTCGTCTGCTTTAGTTTCCCTCACTATGATCTGTTTCTGGATCACAAACCACAATTGGTGCTTCAGAGGAGTCTTAAAAGGAAGCCATGGCTAAACAGAGAGGAGCAGGTCGGATGATAAAAGGCTGCTGCCGCCCTCTGCAAATCACAGACAATCTGCCGAGTACAAGGAGAGAGGCTACAGTTCAGGGAACTGAACATGTTTCCATGTGGCTGACTCAAGACACTTGAATTTAGGGCTGCCTTGACTTTAAAGTGATCGTTTCTGATCTTTGGTTGATGACTCTTAGACATGAGAAGAGGTCCTGTCTCCAGGATGTCTTTGAAGGGAGCTTGTGAGCAGTTCCAATGAGAGAGAAACGGATTGCTTGTGACTGTGTGGAAAAGAGCACACGGCATTTTCATGCTTGCTTAAACACGCACAGGTCTTATCAGTTTCTCACACCATCAACCATCTCTTTGACACCGACAGGAAGTCCCACAACCAGTCAGCCAGCCTAGACCAGCTCAGCTGTCACGCCAGCCGAGCTCCTCTTAAATCAGGAGGAGCTTCTGTTTGTGCACCTAAAGTGCTTCCATCAAACCAGAGATCTGGATGACACCCAGCTGTCCATGCGCTGGTCAGAGAGCAGCCAGACTCAAACTGTGAGATTTCTCACTCCATTTTTAACTTTTAAAGACAAAAGCTTTAAATACATTAATATTTACACATTTGTCAGGGTTTTTTGCACTGTATGAAGGTACTTTGAATTTGTATATGTGCAAGCGCCGTTAAAATTCAAACAAAAATACAGCAAAGAACAACATATAAAAATATGTAACTTTTTCCTTGAATTAAAACAAGGACAAAATTCAACCTTTCCAGTTTAAGACATGCGTACCTCAACCTAAAAAAAAAACCTGAGAGGTGTATGAGTGTGCACGTGTCTGCAGTTTCTAAGACAGAAACTTAAAAAAACATAACGGCAATAGCAATAATAGTAAATTCAAAGCTTTTGATAGATGAAACAATAGCTGACAAATAACGAAAAAATGCACGTTTTATCTACAACACATTAAATCAGTATATGTGCTGTAGTACTGAGCAAGTTATTATTGAGATTTTATTGTTTTCATTCAGATTTCTAACTCTTTTTTTTATTTGTTTTACTAAAGTAGATGGAGAACAGATTGGAAGCAAAGTTTTGACTTCCTTTATATTTTGCCTTGCTTTACCTTCCTGACATTTTTTTTACAGCTGTGGTTCCCAAAGGCCATGTCGGGACTAAACTACTTTATGTCCAAAGGAACACTCCTGAAACGATTTCTATAAATTAAATAAAAGATAATTACTAACACATTTTTTACTATAAACATTGCAAAACACAAAAGAGTAAGTCAAATTCATAGTACAAAAATATACAATAATAATGATCAGCAGGCTGTTTGTGTTGTCTTTGTGCTTCTGAGCAACATGTGTGCACCTTCAGCACCACAGTTTGAGGATGCAAGTTTCAGATGATGTTGTTTTGTGGGTCAGAAACTGAAAAGTTTGGGAACTGCCATATTAAAGAATAAGGAAAATGATAAGAACAGCAATTGATATTCATCGTATTTGGAGAAATACATCACATCACCATGCTTCTTGTTGCAGCTGCAGCATAGAGGATAAAAGTTGCTTCATAAACCAGATCTCATGCATTTGGTAGAAAATACTTCTCGTTGTGCCCAAACAAACAGCTGTCACTGTCTCCTTGCAGCTGCCAGGAGGAGTTAGACCTCTAAGACCAGATGTGGTGTCCATGACTCATGTGTGCCCTGCCCTTTAACCTCTGCATCAAGTTGCCAACAGGACTGGTCCACCAGTCAACACACACGTCAAGTTGACGGGACCACCAGTGCAACTGGAGCATGTGTGTTTGCTGAACTGTCCAGCACCTTCATTAAAACTGCTCCAGCTCTGCAAGGATCAGAAACCAAACCAAGCAGCCGGTGCGTGCGTCTGTGCGCGTGACAGCCCCTCTTGTGCCGGTGAGCTCCCGGTCTGACGCGAAAGCAGCGATGAATTCAACACTTACTTGCCGATGACCTCGCACAGCTCGTACACGTCTTCAAAGAGAACGTCGTCGTCCGCCATGGTCCCGAGCCGGCCCTGGGGAGGCTGACACCCCCACAACAGACGTCCCAACCCGGAGGACTGTGGTCCGAAATGAGGCGCGCGCACTGTTTTACAGCGGCATATACAAATAAAAATAAAACTAAAAAACACGTCACACGCAAGAAATCCCGCAAAGAGTTGCAAAGCTCCTTGTTCCAGGTGTAGCTCCTTTCTTGACCCCACGTCTCCCCCACAGAGAGCAGGGGAGCCGGCGCGGGGGGTGTTAGTGATCCAGTCCCGCTCGGCACCGCCTTCCCCGCACACAACAAGGCGCGTGCAGCTGTGAAACACCACCACTGTGCTCGTGCGGGTCTGACCCGGCGGGCGGTGCTGGGAGCAGCCTCGGGTTACAGCGGCCGCTCCAGGCGGGTTCCCGTCGCCAACATCATCCCTGACAGCCCCCGCAGTGCACGCGCACGTCTCTGGACAAAGTCTCCCAAAGGTAACGGGAGTCACGGTCCTCCTGCTCAGAGAGGCAGCACCTCCCAGCCGCGGTGTCACCTCCGTCCTCCTCCCACCGTCTCCCCGCGCGGCTCCGTCACTCTCAGCTGCACGGAGCCTCCACCAGACGGAGCTCCGCCTCCTGGGGAGTTATGAAACTGCTCCGGTGTCCTCCATTTTGGCGCTTCTCCACACGCAGGTCCGTTCAGCTGTGGTCCTGTATGGAGGAAGAGTGGTGCCAGAAATGCGTTTTTTATTTTTATTTTTTATTTATTTATTTATTTATTTTTGTGAGTTCCCCTGGACTTTATCATTGGAAGTAGGTTTTCTCCTACTCCGCTCCTGTTTCCTGGAATATCTTTCAAAAAGATCTGAAGCTGTCAACCTTGACCTCTGGCTTTAAACATCTGTTAAAGGTCCACTGACATGATGTTTGAACTTTGCATAAAATGCCACAACATATATATCTTGTATCATTCAGCTATGTTCGCTTTTGCAAACAAAATGATAAACATATGAAAATTTCATTGAAAGTCATTTTAAATTTGGCGCTGCATTTTTTTCACGAAAAATCCTGCTATTTCAGCGTAGACGTCTGTGACGTATGAAGCAGAATGTCAGCTGGAACGCCCCATGTAATCCAATGGCGAACAATATAGAAAGCCACAAATTTACTAATTTAAATGAAGATTTTGAGCGATTTGTCTTCAGTTTGGGAAGCTGAACTTAGTAAGTGTCTGAGCTTAACATTTCCTTATTGAATGCATGTTTGTGTTCAAATGAGCCTGAAATAATTAGTTTCGCTTTGAGGGTAATGTGTGCGCGCATCGAAATCGTGCATCTCTAAGATTGAGCAAAATAAACACCTAAAATATATTATCATAGAAGTGTGTGTCTGAGCTGAACATTACCTTTAAAAATGTTCAAATCAGCTTTATTTAAATATTTTTCCGCTACGCTGGTATACGCTGAGATATATACTGTGTGTATATATATATATATAGTGTGTATCTAGTGCTTCGCTGTTTTATTCCAGCTCTAAAATCTAAATCCTTCCACACTACCCATGGTACAATGTTGTTGAGACTGTTCTCCTTAAACACAGCTGTTGATCAGGCTGCTTGTGCCATGCTCTTAAACTGAGGCTGAAAAGTTTACTGCTTCAAGAAGGCTTAAGACATGTAGCTGTCTGCCACGTACAAGAGACTTGATAGGGAGAGATGTTGGCCTTTGAAGGACAGAAGATGGCACTTTTTTTTTTTTTTTTTTTTTAAGCTTTTTGTTTAATCTGAGCAGGAAGAACTTTAGTCTTTGCCCCAAGATAGGCCAGCTGATGTTGCAGTATAGGGGAAAAACCTTGAAGGAGAAAGGTGGTGGTTAGATCAAGAACCCTTCTGGAAATCTGTGTACAGGGAATGAAAAAAGGACATTGTAAGATGGCTGTTCCAAGTGAACACCTGGACAAGTCTCCAAAGAGACAAACGAGAACCATTCACTCTCACCTAGGACAACTTAGTTACCAGTCTAACATGCATGTTTTTGATCTGTGGGAGGAAACCAGAGTACAGTACCTGGAGAAACGCACAGAGAACATGCAAACCCCACCCAGATAGGCCCCTGGACCAGGATTTGAACCAGAGGCAGCAGCTCTACCAACTTTACCACGGTGCTCTCTGACTCCCTGGACTGACCTCAAGATGTGGGTGGGAAAGGTAAAACATCCACACCAGCCTCCACCCTCATTTACCCCACTCTGGGCCCCTGAGCAAGGCCCACCCCCCACCATCTGCTCCCAAACAGGTCTCTTGAAAATTAGTCCTCATGACTACCTGTATAACAAATGTTAAATAAAAAAAATACTGTACATCCATCCATCCTTTATTTTTACCCGCTTCTTCCTTTTTGGGTCGCGGGTAAATGCAGTAAATGCATGTCGTCCTTTCTTGCAGTTACCTAGTTTGTCCAGCAGGTGGCGGTGTCTGCCTGGCCCGACTCCTGTCATCCAGCTGCAGAGTGAGGGGAGGACCCGGGGAGAGACCGCAGATACAACGAAACTCTGCTCAGAAAACCCCGCAGAACAGAACAAAACCAGAACTTTGAGTCGAACAGTTATATTTTTAATTCACGTGAACACCGCCCTGTCTTCTTGGATTAGAACACACGAAGAAGACAGTCGACTTGATGAAGCTGCAGGGATAAACTTGTGAAGTGACCCGGCGGCTCACCGGTGGACCTGTCGGGGCTGTACGGTGCGTCAGAAGCCGGGCTCAGGTTAAAGGTAAGCGGGGGGCGGTGGACGGACCAGCGGGGCTTGTCGCTCCTCACTCCGGCTGTCAGAGAGTTCACAGCCCGCTGAGCGGGAGGAGCTCCGAGCATCTCCATCAGACATGGAGTTCTGCTGAGGCACGCGGGGGCGGGGCGCGTCTCCCGAGGCTTTAGCCGGGGGGGGGGGGGTCAGTTTGTAGTATGGGGTGCCTGT
>JARVGS010000472.1:2193411-2204390 GCA_031762315.1 Hypsolebias antenori | reverse complement strand
AATTATAGGATTTATCAAAAAGGAAAGTCTTAAAACTGGACAATGTGTCAGCCTCACAGACAGAAACTGGAAGTTGGTCCCACAAAAGAGGAGCCTGACAACTGAAAGATCTTCCTCCCATTCTGCTAACTATGTTTTTTTTTTAAAGAAACATTTTTTTCTTCTTCTTCTTTCAGCTGCTCTCTTTCTACAGGGGTCTCCACAGCGAACTAAGTCACACAAAGACTTGGCAATTTTTTTTTCATGCCAGATGTCCTTCCTGACACAACCACTGACCACCAAGCTACCGCAGCCCTCTGTGTGGAGCAGAGAGCTGCTATCTAGGGCACCCAGCTGAGATACTGCAGGACGAAAATCAGGTTGATGGCAGTGATTTCTTGGTGACCGAGAGAACTTGAGAACCTCAGACACTCTAACCTGTAGTGTTTGAAAGCAGGCTGGGATGCAGCAGATTTGATGATGTCAAAGAGGGTGAACGTTTGAAGGGATGGAGATGTGGCCAGGTCATGTGAGGTGTGTGTGAAGCCTGTGGTATTCCTCAAACACTCCAGTCCAGTTTGTTGGACTTGACACAGAGATCGAGCAAATGATTGAATCCACTTTCTAAATGGGAGGTCAATGATCAGACATTGGTCATTCACAGAGAGGCAAAGAAGGCAACACTTGTCAGAGGGTTTCAGCAAGAATCGCTAGTCGAGAGATAGAGCAGGGGTCGAGGTTCAGACATCTGATGGGCAGGAGTAATCCACCATGGACAGGGCAAGAAGAGGAGAATTCATGGACATAGAGCGAGGTCATTACGGGCGCAATAGAGAGTAGGTACATGAATACTGGATTACTTTAGCCACAGGGTGAACAGATAATCTGGCAGGGAGGCAGAGACTGTAGAGCACACCAGATGCACAGGTGAAGCAGGAGGAAGATTAAATAAGACACAGGTGAGCTTAATGAAGCTGATCAGAGTGGAGAGTTATGCAGGGAAGGCAGAAAATAAACACAAACAGGTATGACTTGACATAAAACATGTATGTATGTATGTGTGTATGTATGTATGTATGTATGTATGCATGTATGTATGTATGCACTTATGTATGTATGTATGCATGTATGCACGTATGTACGTACGTATGTACGTATGTATGTATGTATGGGTGAATGAATGGGTGGATGGATGGTTGGATGTATGGGTGGATGTATTTATGCATGGATGTCTGAATGGAATAATTCAAATGATTTGTTATAAAGCTTGTATTACTTTCTCAAGGTTTCTTTTAGACAAGATGGGCTTGATTTCAGACCATCCCCTCAACTGGAAGAAGCAGGATGTGACTCTTGGATTTATGTCTGTTTACTTTTAATGAAGGCTTCATTGTCACTTCTAGATTTAAGGTAATGTGTTTCTCATGTGACGGTTCCTGCTGGTACAGCTGGGTGGAAACAAGAGAACTTCTGTCTTCTGCATCTCAATGTAAACACCCTGCTATGCATCAAAGCATGAGATCAGCATGGTGTCAGTGATCAAAGTACAATTATAAATGTAAAATATTCACGGAACAAACATGAGCTAAACGGTTCAAAGTAAAAATAAAAATGCACCATAAGATGTCAAAGAAATAAACGTTTGTCTTGGTCACTCTGCTAACGTCTAATTTGTGCAATATTTTTATTCAGATATTTGATGTTATTCATATACCAGCAAAACCATCAAATCCAGGTTTCCAGTAGGTCCAGAGGTATCCTCAAATGTAGCTATAATTTAAGAGCTGTTGATACTCTTTGGCCTCTGGTGACTGGTAAGCTTCAGGTTCTTTTTCATTTTGTAAGAACAGACAACATCCTAAAATACAACATGGGACTGTGAGAAGTTCACCATGTCCTGATTAATTTGAGCTCATGTAATTAGCTGAAGCTAGAAATAAAGAATGACTTAATTAGAGCTGGAAAATGTATCTCTAACAGGGCTAAGACACATTCTAACTACATCACCACTGTCCTGTTAATTGATGCCATTTTATAACTGGAGGTTACAGTATTAATTAATTTCATTATTAATTAATGAGACAGTTTTATTATTAATTTATTTATTAATCAAACCGTTTTTTCCTGCATGAACTAATGACTCCTGGGACCATTTATCAGAGAATATTCTTGGGACTTCTAAATTAAACCTTTTGTGCCTGCTTTTTGTCAAATAGATTTTATAAATACAGTACAGTAATTTTATTTCAATTCCAACAGGTTAAGTCTGGTCATCAGGAAAGTTTTATTTTTTTGTTGTTGAAACATTTCGTCCTTCATCCAAAGGACTTCATCAGTCCTAGGAGCCACAACAAACTCAGTCCCATAAGCAGCACACTCACATAGTGGGTCAACCAGTTTGATAGTGCTCAGATGGTTTCTGGAGTCCGTCCTCTCCCCTGTTGTCTGTTCTGAGGCAGCCATGGCCCAAATGGTTCAAAACATAAAGTTAATGCTCAGTAATCCTGGTAAAAATCCAACAAAGTTCAGTCAGGTCATCTGGACGGTTTATTTTTCAGTTGATGTTGTCGACAACAACAACAATAGAAACTGTAACTTGTATTTGGGTGGTCTGTAGATCAAGGTGCACAGAACCCGACTGGAGCTCAACCCAGCTCAAAACAAAGCGGCTCAAAGCTCAAAAAATTTGCTGGTGTCTGGAGCTGTCTGCAGTTCCAAAGTTTTGTAAAAACAGTCAGTAGCCCTCCACATCTATGTGATGTTCTCTGAGCATTAAAAAGAGCAGTCCGGAGGCAAACATTCAGAAAAGGCTGTGAACTCTGCAGCACAGAGACAAGTCTCAGTCACACAGAGGTCAATTAGAAAACATCACTCAAGATTGAAGTTTTATTAACCAGGGACCAGGAAGATCCTTGGAACCACAACTGGAGAAGAAGTTGTCCGTGGAGCTCAGACCAGCAGTCTCAGATTCATGGAGTTTGACCCATGCTTCCAAAGACCAGAAACACAGAGGTGCCAACGGGCCCGCTGTGAAAACCGGAACCCATTAACGGAACCAGGCAGGGCTCGGCAGGATGGACGCAGTGCTAGGACAGGCGATTTATCAGGTGGTGATCGGCTGAAGACGATGCAGCAGAGGCTGCAAGGCAGGCTTCGATCCTCACAAGACGACCGGCACATTTCCCACGGCACCTGGAGTGATGTTTTCGAGTGGGCAGGAGCGCTGCCCACTTCAATCATTATGGTAAATTAAAAAGGTGAGGTTGGTGGCAGATAATTGCAGATTTAGAAGATGTTGACGTTCATAAACTAGTAATGAGTTGATGTTGCAGATTAAGAATGATAAAAACAGCAAGAAACAAACAGTCACAACAGAAAGAGGTGGACGCAGGGCCGGAGCGGGACTCATTTTCAGCCCTGGACTTTCAGCCTCAGAGTGGCCCACTTTAGATCACGACATTATTAATGACATTAGTTATTATTAAAATCATGTAATTATAAACTTACATCAGGGGCAATTCTAAAACAAGCCCTTTATTTTGCTTAGCCCCAGTGCTAACAATGGCTCTTGGCTTGGTAGCCATTGGCGTCAGAAGCATATGTAATGTTGGGGGACACACTGGTGGAGAGGTCTGGGAGTCCTCCCACAGAAAATTTTGAATAAAATGGATGCCATTTCCTGCATTCTGGGGTTTTTAATGGGTTGTTTAACATCTAGTTTTACCTACATATACAAACTATTTTAGAGTTAATGGCAGAACAAGAAGTAGCCTGAGACAAACATGTAGCATTAACACATTATGAACATTATTCAAGAATTATTTCTATAAGAACATTATTAAATATTTTACATGAACAGTAAGATACTAGCAATAACAGCATTGAAAGAGGGGACAGTTGAACACAGAGGCCTCCACTGTTTAATGATGGACGGTGTCTTTTCACAAAGATGGCCTCCTTTACTCCTCTCTCAAACCATCGTTCCTCTCTACCAAAGAGGAACGATGACTGAGTTTGTCACAGCTCCTCAGACTGAAGACGTCTTTTTGATACAAAGAAGAATCTGTCCAGAGGACAAAATTTATTGAGCCTGCATCAGGACAATAATCTGTAAAGCTTTAGCACATTTGAAATGGAAAACACATTTTGACTTAACCAATTAATATATTTTCAATGGAAAAATATGCAGGCCTATTTCATATTACTTTCATATTATTCCCTTTCATTGCAGGCTTTATGTATTTATTATCTTATTTTTAATGATAAAAATATAACGAGCCACTACTGTCATTTAGAAAGTGTTAATATTGGAAGTAATGCTTGTTCACACACAGTTACAACAGCTCACCTGTTCCTTCATACTGACAGGAACAATCCCCTCATCACTCCTGACTCTGCTCCTGACACTAAATCACATTTTAAAATTTGTCATGACTCAGCACAAATCTCAACTTTTTACAAAGACTTATGATCAATTCAGGCCAGTTTCATTAAAGGGTTGAATCAACTAACATCTCAGGGCACTTTTCATATAGAGCAGGTCTTCACCAGACTCATCCTCTTCATTATACAATAATAATACGGTAATAATATTCAGTCAATGAGTAATCCTACCTGCCCGCTCTGGGTGGCTGCATGATGGTGGGGCTGCATCTTGCTTCTGATTCTTAAGGACTACAAGTCAAAGTTTCAGTTATGTGGCGTTGCATCATACACACCACTCACTTTTTTTTCTAATGTGATTCTGTTTTTATTCAGTTTCTTCAAATGTTGTTCATTTACACCTTGGGGCCACCGTACTGCACCCCCACACACGCACGTACCACACACACATACACACACACAAAGTCGAAAGTATTTTCCATTTTCTGGCAGCTGTTATAAAAGGTATTGAACTCTAACTAGGTAAAATCAGGTCCTCTTGATGGATTATTTTCTGCTGAAACTGAGGCTACACCTGGGCTGTTAGATGCCATCTCACATCCCACCAAAATGGGGAGCGCTAATTGGCCATTTTTGCATTGCATGTTGTTGTTTCTTCTGTAATTGAATCCTTGTGATCAGGTGTATCAAGTGAGCAATGGGGACCAATGGCTTGCGGTATCTCAGATCACCCCCTGCCTATCAAATACCCCTGTTGACAGAAGGGGTGCCTTTACGAAAAATATGCCATCAGGTTGGGGGAGGTTGGAGACAGACCACGAGAGGAAAGGACCCTTGGGAGGTCGAAGAGTTCCTATGATTAGGGTCTACAATAATTGACCATGTTTTTGGATTAGAATTAATGCTATGTGCTTAGAAGCTTTTTTGCATCCTTTACACTGATAACGTACTATAACTGCCATAGAAAATGTTATAAGTTTTCCATGAATGTTACATCGCACCTGAAGACTACCGGAGATATGGTGCCCCAAAGGTGATGGATCCAAGTGTTTGCCAGAAGGAGTCTTCAAGCCCATATAGACTTAATTTGCATCCATACATACTTATAGATATGAAAGTAGGTGCTTGCTCAGGGTATCTTCTGTGGTGTTGAACTTGGGAGTTTAAACAATGTGCCATTTGGGCACATCGACAGAGGGGTTTGTTAGAAGTTTGATCTTGCTGGAGGCCCGGTCTGATCTACTCTGACTCATAACCTGGTTTGGAACGGACCATACTGTCTCAGCAGCTCACAATGAGCAAACCCAGGGTCAACACCCGATAAGGAGTCATTTTTGCTTGCTTGCTTCCAACGCTTAGATAGATTTGCACATCACCCTATTATCCACCATCGTAAACAGATAAGACTATTGAGGTCACACATAATCACCCCACTGATACACTCTGAAAAGATGTGCCCACCCTGGATCTGAAGGTGGAGCCAAGGCCCAATATAAGCTGGGGCATTCTGTTGCACGGGACCTCTGCTTCTGGGTTAAGACGGATCGGATGGACGCCACAACTCTGAGCTTGTAACTTTTCTTGCCGTATCAATATTAAATGGGAAATATAATTTACCTCTCTTGATTTTATTGAGTTTGTGTGAGTTTCCTCTCCACCTGGGAACAAAATAACTGGAAGGATGCCGTGGTCAGATGGCTGACAAAATGGTGCAGAAACCTGGGATTTATATACCCTTACCCACAGACCCTTTTCATACTAGTTTTCTGGTGACATCCAGAACTAGCTGTTCACATGGTAAAGGAGGACCATCAGCCTAACGACTGATCATTAGTGCCGATACTATTCACAGGGGGCTGAGCGATACTACCAATAAAAGCATTGTAAGAAGGAGACAGTTGGACACGGAAGCCTCCACCCTGTCAGCTTTGTGTTAGGCTTTGCATAGATACCCAGGAGTCTGACCAAAACACGAAATCAACAAAAATAAAGATAAGTGAGTTTATTTACAGTGTCAGTGCAGGAACTAGGGAGTCAACTGTGCAGAGAGACACAGGATGAGTATGGCAGCAACATGGATGTAATCATACATTTTCCAAGAGAGTTGACTTCTAGGGCTTACTTGAATATCTTGTCTTGCAGGTTTGGAGTTGGATCCAGAAGGGTATGATGGGCAAGGCAGACCAAGAAATCCAGATCGGAGGTGAGTATGAGATGATGGTGGTAGGGCAAACCTCTGAACTGCATGGTGGATGAAAGAAAGGTTGTTATGTGCAGAGGCTTGAATGAGGGAGAAGACTCAGTGGGGGAACTCCAGGTGCAGAGAGGCACGAAGCAGAACCAGGATGTTGTGGAGACTGGTTTTCACACGAAGCTACAGGAAGTAAGAGAAGTGACTCTGAATCTAGGCCAAGCTGGACATGGTACCATAAATGGGACAATGTTCCAGCATATTCCAAATGATTCCCAGGGCCTTAAGTACCGGAGTCTTCTCATCAAGTAAGTGGTGACAGCTGGGAGTAATCAGCTCCCTCCTGCCACTCAGGAAACTGAAAGAATCTAGAATCCCTGCATGACCCTGTTTAATGATGGACAGTTTCTTTTCACAAAGATGTCTTCCTTCATTCCTCTCTCAAACCATCGTCCCTCTCTATCAAGGATGTGAATATCTTCATCCCTGAATGAGTGATCTCTGGCCTGGAGATGAGTGTAGACTGCAGAGTCCTGGTCTGATGATGTTGCTCTTCTGTGCTGGGCCATCCTTTTGGCCAGAGGCTGTTTAGATTCCCCAGTGTATGACTGATCACCCTCATGACACTGAACAGCATACACAATATTATTCTGTTTGTGCCAGGGAACTAGATCTTTGGGATGGAACAGTCTTTGCCATAATGTATAAAAATATATTTAGGTAAAAATGTTAGTATAAATGTAGAAAAATGTTGAAAATTGTTCACCAAAGCTTCGGCAGCCATCTTGTTTGGGGACAGTATTGTCTTCCATTAAATGCTATCAGCTTGATTAATTTATGCTTTGGACACAGCTTTGCTCCTATCTGTACGTTATAGAGTCATTGTTTATACAGAAAAACGGTTTCACAAAAGTAAAAAAAAAAATAAAAAAAAAAATGCTTGCACACACCGCCACACTCAGTAGTTTTAGAACCTGGCATCAGTGTGTTTTGTCCAAACAGCAGGCTGTGATTTGGACAGCTTGCTTGCTAGCTGGAGGGAGACAAATGATCACAAGCACACACATCATGCATACACACATGAAGTAGTTCATCACCCGCAGGATGGGAACTACAACTGGCATCTGCTGTGCCTGCATCTCTGTGTGTAATTGTCTTTATGTAATTCAGTCTTCTCCTCTTCATAAACCCGTCTGTCTCAGCATCCATGTGTATTTATCTCTTTTCTGCCCTTACAGTACCCCACAGCAGATAGACTTCTGCTACACCACTTACACATACAAAGGTGGCACTGTTGGTTTTACTGAAGTATCATAAATGTGTCATCTTATCACCACATTTGGTGACACTTCAAGGATAATGTGACCTGAATGTGCAGTGTCATGATTTTAGTGGCTTTGTGTGTTGCAAAGTGAGTTTATTTATATTATTTTATTGTTCAGTTATGGTTTTCTTGTGTTTTCATTTGGATGTTTTCAGTATGTTTCTTTCTTGAGTCTTTGGTCTTTGTTTGCCTCAGTCATCCATGCCATTGCCTGTTCTTCATCTGTGTCTAAGTCTCTGCTACCTTTATTTAGTAACACACCTCCCCGAGTACCTACATGGTTCACATTCAGTCATTGTTTAGTCATATTTTTTTGGTTTATGTTGCTTGTCCTTTCCCTATGGTTTGTAGTTGCATTTTTGTATTCCAGAAAGATTTAGTGAAACCAGTTTATGATGACCCTGTATTTAGACAAACTGTTTTCCTGTACAGGGTGGATTGCTCTCTTCGGGTGGAGGGTGAGGTCCTGCGTCAAATGGAGGAGTTCAAGTATCTCAGGGTTTTGTTCACGATTGAGGGAAGAACAGAAAATGAGATTGACAGATGGACTGGAGCTGCATCTGCAGTATTGTGGACTTTATGCCGGTCCATTGTAGTGAAGCGGGAGCTGAGCTGGAAGATAAAGCTCTCTGTTTCTCTTTTTCATGCTCAACGAAGACAGTCACTTTCATCTGCTCCTCCCTCCCTCCTGCTTTTTTGTTCTCTTGTCATGTGAACCTCCTCAGAGCCTCTCTTTGCACATCTTGTGAATCAAAATTTATTATGGATCTGGTCAGATGGTCTCTCAACGCAATTTTTTTTTTTCTAACAGAAGACAAGGTCCAGGAGAACCATCATAGCCTGAAGGGACACATGCAGCTCGATATGTCATGGATTCATGGGGTGTTTGGAAGATGGATTGCCTGTCTGTGCTGTCTGTTGAGGACGCAGAAGATGCATATGCAAATGTGATTTATCTGTTTAAATAAAGGTTGAATGAATACACAATTGAATTTACGATAACAGGTTTCTGCTTTTTGGAATCGGCAGATACCTGGGTTATCAACTATTAGGGAAGACATTGGCAGCAGTTTTGGTAATAGTAAAGCTGCCAGCCTTATATGAAGGATTACTCCGTGCTTCGAGCTCTCAGACTAATATGATTTACGAGCTGAACCTTAAGTTGGACGCGATTTCTGAGAATTGTGGGCCACTTGCAGCTCCAAGGACTCGCCGGCATGAAGGATTCAAACTTGAAGAAAGGTATAACAAGCACGGGCCGGTGGAATGTCTGTGGATCTGGTTGTTTGGATTCACCATTGAGTGTTCCAACAGAACTGAAGGCAGACAGGCCAGTAAAGTTGGCCTGCCCAAAACAATTGTTGTTTATCTGAATTTGGCCTCCCCGCTGGCCTTGGATAGGCCAACTTGTCTCAAATTGCTCCTGGAGGATACGTAAACTAAGTTAGCTCTGCATGTCCCCTCCCCTCCTAAGGACATCTGTAGCCTCATCAGAATTGTGTTGCTGACAGACACTGTACCATCATATCAGAACTTTGGAACTTTCTGGTGTAAAGTTTCCATTGTTTTTTCCTCCACAGATTCTCAAACTCCTGCAGCAGAGTTAACCACGCTCAGCTGATGGCCATTTCTCTAATCCCTTCCAGGACTATAAGAGACTGCAGACGAGCTTCATCCAGTGCCGGAGCATATCTTACTAAAGGGTACTTGTGCTCCTGGCCTTTTAGTGTCTGTAACTTTTGAAATACTTACCTGGTGTTTCCTTTGAATCTGACAGAACTTGGCTTCTCTGCGCCTCAAGTCCTTGATCATTCATGCCAGCCTGTGGGACCTTACCTGTACCTACCTGAGCTCAAGTTTCTCCTCATGGACCCTTATCTTCTGCTCCTCCATTCCCCTACCTCTGCTTCTATGCTCCACACGTGCATCAACCAACTACTCCTTGAAAGTGGATTCATAAAACCTCCACCCTGTGCCACTCCACCTGACACTCACTTTAAGAAGAAAATTATCTTTAATCGTTCATCTATTTATTCATCCTTCAAACTAAAAGACTCTAATCATCTCCCCTTCCCTTCCAGGGATTTTCAGTAATGACACCTGTACATAAGAGACTGTTCATATTATGACTGTTAAATAAATCAGTCTTTATTTATTATCCTGAGTCTGTTATCCTTCAATCTGTTCTCCCTGGGTACACTGTCATTAGGACATCTAGCGTGTCCATGGACAACTCACCGCCTTTGTTGACCTTCTATGCATAAGTGTATTATGATGTCATTGTATGTTGTTGTTTATGTTGCGAGGTCTTTTTTTTTTGCATCTTTTACTCTGTGCCCCAGCCAGGACATCGGTGTGAGACATGATTTTTAAAAATTCCTCCACCCTTGTGTTCTCTTTTCCTCATCTACTCTGTATGTTGTATGTAACTGTTCTCTCTTGTAAATGTGTCCCTGAGGCTCAATGGGAAATAACCTGTATAAATAAAGGTTGAATGAATGAATGAAAAGTTTACTGGTTGGTCTACATTCCTACGTTCACAAGCTCTGGGCAGTGACTGAAAGAACGAGATTGCAGATACAGGCAGTTGAAATTACTTTTCTCTGCACGGTATCTGGACTCTCAGTTAGAGATAGGGTGAGAAGTTCAGTTGTCTGGGAGAGACCCGAAGTAGAACTGCTGCTTCTCCACATAGAGAGGACCCAGTTGAGGTGGTTTGGGCATCTGGTAAGGATGTGCCCATGCCTCCCCAGGGAGGTGCTTCGAGCAGGTCCGACTGGGAGGAGAGCCCAGGGACAACCCAGGACACGCTGGAGACTACGTCTCTCGGTTGGCCTGGGAACTTCTTGGGATCCCACCAGAAGAGCTGGAAGAGGTGGCTGTGGAAAGAGATGTTAGGACCTCCCTGTTCAAGCTGCTGCCCCCAAAACCCAACTTCGGAAAAGTGGAAGCTAATGGACCAATGGATGGATGTTTTACATTACGGAAAAAGAAGTAAATGGTAAATGGAGCTTACTTATATAGCACCTTCCAGCCCCCTATGAGGGACCCCAAGGCACTTTACAGCACCACCAGCCATCCACCCATTCATTCACACATTCA
>JARVGS010000472.1:2036815-2047217 GCA_031762315.1 Hypsolebias antenori | reverse complement strand
ACACTCTGGTTTGTTTTGCTCTTCTGTATCTTTAAAAAAATGACGATTGCTCTGAATAACATAAACTTTTATTAAAGATTGTTTGACAGACAATTCTCTTGACAATAAAAAAAGAACTACAAAGGACAAAAAAGAGTTTCCTTGTTCATTTCTCTGGCTAATAGTTTGTCTCTATTTTCAGACTATGTTTGTGTGGGTTACCAATTCCCAGCACGCTCCGCTTCCTTGTACATGTCAAGACATTTATGTACAAGGGTCATAATAGTAACAAAAGCTACTTATTTTTTATCTAAAATACAAGAACGTAAAAAGTAATTTTAATACAACGGACAAGAGGAAACACAATGTTGTTTTTTTGTCTTTTCTTAACAGGTAAATACTAAAAAAGTACAGTCTTTTTTCTCAATATAAATACATGAAGGATAAATAATATCAATACAAAACAGAAAATCTTTTTAAACTGGCTATAACAAATAAATATTTATATATGAATGTTCGCTTGAACACACATTGGCGAAAGACGCTTTGATTGGAAGGCCTTCCGTCTTCAAAATAGGATTTTATTATTATCTTTAACCTCTAACCATCAAAATGTAAACTCTAAGTGCATCAATGATGCCCAGGTGTACAAAACATTTGTGTAAAATTTAACATTTTAATACAACCTCATGGATTTACTTGCTGAGCGTCAGTGAAATGGGACCAAGTGCTGCCTGGGCCACTCTTCTGGTGAAACAGAAGAGTCTAACTTGAGTTATCTCAAAATGCCCTCACTGGAAGTTTCAACAAATAAATCCAGTTGTTAAATTTTCTACACATCTGCTCGGATTCCTGGGGCATGCATTTTTTTTGTTCAAATATATATACCCTGTTTCCACGTTAAAAAGTCAGGACATGGGGAACAAAAACAACAAAGAAAAGCTATAGAAATGAACTTTATGCATTATCATCCTCTAAAGTAGGAAATGGGGTGGGGCTTAGGAGTGGACGGACATGAATGAGTCACTAAAACATAAATAAAAACTTCTCACATCTCATTATTTACCCTGTTTCGACGATGTGCCAACAAAAAAGCACACTAAACCTTTTCTTCCACGCTCACTCGTGTCTATTGAGGATGTCAGCAGCTGGCAGGTTCTCAGTGTGGATGTGAGAGGAAGTTCGCTTAGTGTTGCTCTATAGCATGACTGAAGCTGGCTTAGCCTTTGAGCTCACGTGTTCCTAAATCCTGTTACAACAGGGGGAATGATGCATGTGTGAGTGTATGGTAGTGTGTGTGTTTTGTGAGGGTGGGGGAACAGGGAGAGACTGGGTTAGTAATGATTCAGTCTAGACAGACAGAGACAGGTACTGCAGGAAGCAGAAAGAGACAGTGAATGAAAGGCCGTCCAGTAGTTTTGATGTGCTTCATAAAACAGGGGCCACAAAGGAAGATGGGTGCTGCCAGCTCCAGCCGTGCACCCTCGCTCCGCCTTTCGCTCCATCTGATGGAGAGGCAGAGCACTCCACATAGCTCAGCTCTGCTGACAACAACATGTGTTGCCTGCAGGGGGGAGAACTGTCTATAATAAATCTAACCACCTCGTTAACTGCCCATTAAAACCTCCACTATTTCATCTACTGTAATGCAGAGTTGTGCTTAAGCGTGTCTTAGGGGGAAGTTTTGGCATTGAATGGCATTTTTGAACCACACAGCATCCATACTCATTAGTTTTTATTTACTTTTTTTTAAACTATGCTAGCTCTACTGCCGCAATCTACTCCACGTCCCACAAAGACTGTTCAGGAAAGTCCACCAGTTCAGTACAAATCAATGGATCAGAGATATTTAATTATTTGCTTCATGTATTTTGTTTAAGGATGTAAATATAGAAACAATATCCTAGAGTTTTGGATTTATGTTTTCTGTTTATTCTGAGCAATGGTACCAGTTAAAGACACAGGCCTGTGTGGGACTTGACTGCGTGCCTTGATGTCAGTGCCTCCAGTCAGCGCCGAACAAAGACAGTGCACGCTTAGCTGGTAATTACTTGACTTTAAATTAAAAAAATACTTGAAACAACTCAATTGAAAGAACAATGTTTGAAGGTGTACTCAAAACATTACCTTGTGTTAAATTTACTGGTAAATGTAAAAAATCTAAAAAAGACGATATGAGACTGGAAAACTGTCTTAGCTAAAAATAAAAGTTTGTTGTAGGCAAAACTTTAAAACATCCCAGATTTTTGGGCAACTGATGAGACTTTTTCCTCCTAGTTTAGTAACAACTCTGTCAGCATGACAATAAAAGGTGAAACCCTTTGACACTGCTTGTAGCATGGCAGGACCACAGAGGGGACTGGACAATGTTCAACACTAGTCCTTACTGATTGTAACGTATGATAAACCACTGGATGGCTTTTGCCTGTCTTGCTTTGTCTTTCCTGCTGTCCTGCTGCAGCAGCTGAGTCCCAACATGTTAGTCTGTTAGTGAGGCATGTCGTGGTACTAGTTATGTTTAGTCTTTACTAGTTCCTACATTTCTACGTTGTTCCAAACCTGCTACAGGTGGGTGAGCTTGGGTGCTTCTTGGATTCTGCCCTGAGTTGAGGTGTGGTGCGCCGACAGCTCAGTGTAAGTCGGGTGTGTGGGTGGATCACAGGGACCCTGGGGGCCCCCTCCACCCACATGGTGCTGATTGGTGGTTGACATAGACCCTCCAACACTGTAGTCCATGTTTTGGTGGTGGGGCGGCGTGGGACCAAGGTGATTTAGCCCATACATGGAGGGACCCGAGCCAGGCATGGGTTCTACGTAGCTACCACCCCCAACATAGACTGGACTGGCTTGCATGTTAGTAGGTGTCCCATAGCCAGCATTGTTGGACTGCACTAAGCTATGGTGGGGGTCACCATAGTCTGGATCTGGGGCACCATACTTCTGGGTGGGGCAGCCCTTCATCGGAACATTGGAATAGGCAGTGGACATAGAATAAGATACTCCCTGATGGAGCTTTCCAAATGTCGGTGGAGAAGGGGTGTCGTAGGCAGGCACCCCCCCTCCTCCCCCTCCCATGGGATGCATTGAGTTCAGGAAGCTGGCAGAAGACTGCATGGGCAGAGGGGGGGAACCTGTTGGTGATGGTCCTCCAGAGCTGGAGCTCAAGCCTTTTGACTTCTGGTCCTTCTTATACTTCATACGTCGGTTTTGGAACCAGATCTTGATCTGACGTTCGGATAAGTTGAGCAGGTTGGCCATTTCCACACGCCGCGGGCGGCACAGGTACCGGTTGAAGTGGAACTCCTTCTCTAGCTCAACAAGCTGAGCACTGGTGTAGGCCGTGCGAGCTCGCTTCGATGACACTGAGGAGCCTCCAGTGGGACTCTTCTCCCCGCCGCTGCCACTCTCAGTTCCTGCTGATGCTAAGCAGAGATAAAATACATTTATTTAAAAAACATCAATCTTGCATTAATACGGCAAGAAAACAGAAAAACTACGAACATGGAAGTAAAAAATAAAAAATAAAAATACCAGGTCACAACAAAACCCTTTGGTACCACTTTACAACAAGGCTCCCCTTATAGATGGCTGATAAATAGTTTATAGATACATTATCAAATCCTCTATAAACACTTTATAAATCATTAATACATTTGTTTGAAAAATATGAAAAAAATAGACAGATCAAATCTTAGTATGAGACATCATCAACTGTCAGTTGAACATTTTGTGGAAAAGCATGTCAAAATCATAAACATTAAACTGTGATTATGTAAAACCCCTAAATGTTATTAAAAGGCTTGTTTCAGTGTGTAAAGTGCAAGTTTCTTAAACTCGTTTAAACTTTGGGTTGCGTTTTTTTTTTATAATTTTATACCGATTGTTGCAATTTTATTTCATGTTGTGGAACGTACCAATACCAAAAGTCATATAATTCCCACTAAGCCACATGTTTTAGTTGATAAATTTCACATTTTTATTGCAGAACTGCATGAGCAGAAACTAGACAGTCTCTAAACAGGATAATGGTGCTTCATTGCTAATGCATCAGCACCGTTAATATTAATGTGGAAACTAAGAATAAGTGAGATCGAGATGCTGCAGTGCGACTGGGCTGCATGCTGGAGGAAATTGAAAGCATTCAGGTTCTTAATAAAGTGGAGGGGGG
This sequence comes from Hypsolebias antenori, assembly GCA_031762315.1. Lineage (NCBI taxonomy): Eukaryota > Metazoa > Chordata > Actinopteri > Cyprinodontiformes > Rivulidae > Hypsolebias > Hypsolebias antenori. The sequence goes on along the minus strand of JARVGS010000472.1, from coordinate 2,043,070 downwards.
CAGGTCTGGGCAAACTGCCTAAATTATCCCCTGATATTAGTTGTCAACACTTCATAACAGTGGCAGTTATTAAGAGACAAAAGCCCTGTGCTGGCCGAGAACTCCTAAATTGCATCTTGGCTGGAGAGACAAACCCCCCACAGCAACAGCAGCTGCAACACAAGGAACTGCTCTCAGATCAGTCAGCTCACCTTGAAAAGTCCAATTTCTCTCTGTGTCCATCTCAGTGTGGCACTAAACTCTAGCAGGACTGAAGAATAATGAGGCTTTTCAGCAGAAAGTCAAACGTGTCAATTTCTCTGAACATTATGAGTATTTTTCACATTGGGATGATTTTTTATTTATTTATTTATTTATTTTTATGAGCTGTGAGTCTAGAGCGACATGCTCCTTGTTGCCTGCTAATGGTCAACATGAAAACATTTTGAATATAACAGGAACCAATCTGTGTATTTTAAGATCATACAGATTTTAAATGTAGCTGGATGTGGTTTAGCTTGAAGTCTATTAAGCATAATTTAATAGTAATAAAAATGAGCTCAAGTTGATCAGCATGCTAGCCTTAAATTTCAAACTTGGAAGAAAATATGGGCGTTACATAATTCTATCATGAACAATTTTCTATATTTACACATGAAAATAAGCAAGAGCTGTTGAGTTATGAGATAATAAATCATATCTAACTAAAACAATTTGCCTAGAATATTGGATTGCTTTAAATTCATACATGACCACTCTGCTAACAGGACCACGCTGCTAACAGGACCATGTTGCTAACAGGACCATGCTGCTAACAGGACCATGTTGCTAACAGGACCATGATGCTAACAGGACAATGTTGCTAACAGGACCATGATGCTAACAGGACCATGCTGCTAACAGGACCATGTTGCTAACAGGACCATGTTGCTAACAGGACCATGCTGCAAACAGGACAATGTTGCTAACAGGACCATGCTGCTAAGAGGACCACGCTGCTAACAGGACCACTCTGCTAACAGAACCACTCTGCTAACAGGACCATGCTGCAAACAGGACCATGTTGCTAACAGGACCATGTTGCTAACAGGACCATGCTGCAAACAGGACCATGTTGCTAACAGGACCATGTTGCTAACAGGACCATGTTGCTAACAGGCCCACACTGCTGAGAGCACCACTCTGTTAAGAAGAACATGCTGCTAGCAGTACCATACTGCCAACAGGACTACACTGCTAACAGCACCACTCTGCTAACCAAATCCTGCTGCTAATAGAACCACACTGCTAACAGGACCACACTGCTGAGAGCACCACTCTGTTAAGAAGAACATGCTGCTAACGGAACTACACTGCTAACAGGATCATGCTGCTATTAGAACCTCTCTGCTAACAGTACCATGCTGCTAACAGGATCAAGCTGCTAACAGCACCACTCTGCTAAGAGGACTACATTGCTAACAGGATCATGCTGCTAACAGGAACAGTGTTTTATACACTATTATTATTTTACTTGCTTTTATTGTTGCATATTCTTGTCTGTACTTTATATGTTGTCCGTCTAAAACTGGTCTCTCTTGCAAATGAGTCCTTGTGGCCCTGTGAGACTACTTGTATGAATAAAGGTTGAATAAATAAAAATCAATAAATAAAACATGCATATGTGCATTTCTGCTGAGACCAGGAGGTGCTGCTGCATTTTATGCTGTTTTACTCCGTGTGTTTGTAGGAGACTTACAAATCTTTTGCTTTTCATATTAGAAACCAGTTGATGTAACAAAGTGAAATAAATCTAACGTTTCATTTTTTTAGAGTGTAGTTACCTAAAACATATCTTTTCCACCAGAAAGACAAACCTGCTCAAATTTTAATTTACGAGTCAACAAGTTCAAAAAATTCCTAAAACTTTATATTTTACATATATAAAATGTATTTTTTTAATAAGTTTGAAGGAAAAACTGGGTTGAAAATGAAATATTATTATGGAGTTTATATGAGGTCTTAAATATTCTTATTGTTTATTGAATGTGAAATAAAGGCTGCCTTATACAAACTGATGTCCTGAAACAAAAACTATTTTAAATGAAGGAGCTCACCTTAAGATGCATCTGCAGCCACGTTTATCAAACTTTAAGTGCACATTCACTCAGTTAATCTTAAAAAGCAAGACTTTTGTTGTTGAGATGGTCAGAGAGCAGATATTTCTTTAAACTTCTGAAATGTATTTTAATTTATAATTGGTCCAAACTCTTTTCCAACGTTTGGATAACAAATGTTTTCTTGCCTCAGTTATTTCATGGCAGAGCCAGCAACTGTAGAGCTACAAAAACACAACTAAGAAAATGATCTGCTGTTTGACTTGTTATTAAAAGGCCTCGCTGTGACCTTGTTTCTTATGTAACAAGAGGTTTTGTGGAGTGGTCAGTAGCTTACGTGCAGTAGGCAGCAGCTAAAGCAACTTTTCAGTTTGGAAAATCAGGAAAGATTTCTTATGCAGGATTAGATAAATTATCTCAAACTCAAAACTGTCCCAGGAGTTCACGTTAAAGGTTTTTACACTGCATGACACTGTTGTTGTTGTGATGTTTACAATTTTCAATCAGAAACAACATCCTTGTAGCAACCCAGGCTCAGCGCGAGCTATCTAAATGATCTCCACAAATCTGTCAAATTGCAAAGACAAACAAACAAACAAACTATCCTGTTGATGTTCTCTCAGCTCTATTAAAAGATGCTTATGTATAAATATCATCTGATTTTTATGAAAATGTGCTTCAGTCATTAATAACTTTAATTTGTTCATCAGACAACCAGTGCTTTTTGCTCATTATTAGATTATTTTGACATTTACAATTTATTGTGTGTTTTGCCGAGTTCCTCATATTTTCTGCTTTAAATATTATACATGTTCTTCCTGGGAGAAAAGCGAATGGCTATGGCTAATGTCTGGATTTGACTGTTATCAGCTGCAAAGATCAAAGAGAAAGGGAACAAATGTGAGAAGATGTGTGTGTGTGTGTGGGGGGGGTGAGAAGATAAGGAAAAGAAAAGGTGCAGAAGTTTCAGCCTGCTGGCTTTTAAATGTTTTTCTTCTTGATTTGCTTCTTCAGTTTTAAGCTTAAATCACACTTTCAACACGTTTCGACCTTTGACCTCTGACTCTGTTTTTGTAAATAAATAAAAAATGTTGTTGCTTTTCGTTCAGCACTTCCTGCCAAGCTGATCACCTCTGAGCTTGTTCCAGCAGAAATCAAAGTTTTTGACTTTTTCTTATCTCAAACAAACTGATTTTCTTCAACGACATTAATTTGAAACAGATTTATGTCTGTCTGGTCATATACAGGCAACGTGATTTACCTTTGATTTCAACATTTAACATATGTCTTTGCCAGCTAAATTTATTCTAATAATAATAAATTGTTTATTAAAAAAGGTTTTTAAAACAACTATTCTGTCCAGTTCATTGTACGTTTCTTTTATTGCGTGTGTTACTTTGTTTTAGTGAAATGAAAAAAAAAAAAAAGACTTATTATGTAAATGCTGAGTCAGCATGCACACTGTTGTTGTTTTCTCTGAATGTTTTTGGGACAAGCACACTTTAAGAATGTTTTTTAATGTTTTTTTGGACAAACACTCTTTTATTTTAACATTCAAAAAGACAAATGTTCATCCCATTCAGGACATTGTGTCCATGAAGTCCGTTTGTTTGTAACTTTTATATTTTTTCATTTATTTTCCTTCATTTTTCCGAGTTTTTCTTACAAAAACTTGAAATCTCAAGAGAAACATTACTTCTAAAATTTTACTAATTTGTTAATTTCAGCTTTTAGCTATGATTTTTCTGCTCTTAGCTTTTAGCTGTGTGGCTAAATTGAACTTTTAGTTACAATTTTATTAAATGTATCTTTAAACTATTATATTGTGGATTTTAGTTATTAGCTCTTGATCAGTTATTTTAAATTATTTAGTTCAGGTATTAGTTCAATTTAGTTCATTTTTAACTATTAAAGTGTTGATTTTATATTTAAGCCATTGTTTTCATCATTTTAGTTTTGAGCTCCTTCAATGTTTGTTAAATGTTTGCTCATGTCAGCTTTGACATGCAGTTTTTTTCTATTTTTTCCCACTTCAGTTTAAAATTTACGGTTACATATATTTTACCATTTGTTTTGAGGATTTTAGTTTTTATTTTCTGTTCTGATTTTTTCATTTAAGTGTTTCAGTTCAGATTTTTTTGTAATAAGCAACGCTGCATTTTCGCAAACATCTATTTTTCTTATTTATTGTTTAATAATTTTAGCATCAGGATGTGGGCTCGCTAACTTTCACAGTAATCTAAAATATTTATTTTATTTTATTTTGTAAGAAGCTAAGCTACTGGTGAAAACTCAACCTGATTAAAGAAATGTTGTCTCAGTTCAACTGGTGGTGCGGGGGCCAAATCAGGCCCATGGGTGAACTCAGAGTGAGCCCACAGTGGGTTCATTTTAACTAAAATTAGATTTTAAAGCATACAACAAACTTAATGACAATAATTGCTGGATGTCACCTGACAGACTGAGCTACCAACATCAGAGCTTTACAGAGTTCCTCCGATGATAAAACTGTGAACAATATTTTAAGTCCACTTCACTCATTCTCAGATGAGTTTAAGAACAATTATGAAATGTTTTTCTTCAGGAAGTGAAGCCACGAGTTTCCTGTACAGATGTTTGTGTATCGTCAAGAAATCCCATGAGCCAACTTGGTGTTCATGGATGGCATTATCTATTAAAGTCAAGCCATTTTAAGGAGGCTGTCACCGCTAACTGATATTAGCTAACACACAAATGGCTATAATTGAATCTGTTTTACAGATAAGAGCTAAAATCACACTGTGAGTCATTCACAGCATCTGAGGGTGAGATCTCAAACAATATCACATGAGATAACTTTAGTTTCAAGGTTTGACCTGACTGGCTGCCACTCATTTCTCACTGAAGGACAACTCAGGTGGTGAATCTCTACCACGACAAAGCAACAGGAAGTGATGGATGCATGCGGTCACTTCCTTGCCTCCAAAACTGTTTTCAGAAGAACTACTCTGTTGAAATTCTCCAGAGACCTGAGCGCAGAAAGAGGATGTTGATAAGAAAGGTGTGAAGGAGGGACGTGGTGATGGTGAGGAGAAGGCAGGGTGAAGGATGTTAATGCAGACTGAGCAGAGGACAGAAGCAGCTGATAAGACATGTGGACTGTCTCACTGCTCCAGTGCACACTGCATGAAGAAGAGGAGAAGAACAATAGGTGTAAGGTAACACACCATTGCCAGAGTTGTTGCTGGGAGAACCATTTTTCTGCTTGATGGTTTGTCGGCACTCTTTCATCCAGGGAAAGATCTGCTTTGCCAGCGCTGGGTTGGGTGGCAGAGACGAGGAGGAGGACGTGGACGATGATGAAGAGGAGGAGGAGATTGATGACTTATTGAGGCCTGACTTGGAGACGGCAGAGGGCCCAGTGCTGCCCCCTGGCTGCGGGGCTGCAGCACTGCCGTTGCTGGGATTTGGGGGCAGTGGGGGTGACACCTGGGCGGCAGGGTGGTGCTCAGGCGGCAGGCTGGGCCTCATGCAGTTGCCGTTCAGCTCCTTGGTCTTGGCTAGCTGCTGCTGGTGACCACCATTACTGCCCAGAGTCTGCAAAGAACAGGCGGAGTGCTGGTAGGACTCCACATCCAGATGGGTGGCTGACTGGAAGGCAGGCTGTTGGTGGGACACTGGGACGGGGGCGTCGTAGCCCCCAAAGCCATTGGCAGGTGCCGCTCCGGCTCCTTGCACCTGGTACGAAGAGTAGCCACCAAAGAGTGTTGGAGAGTTGTCGTAGTACGTTGTCTTCTGCATGTCTGAGGGAGGGGGCAGCTTCTCGTTGTGCTCCAGTCCTTACTGAAAACCACTGCCGGAAGACCATTTGGTACCGGGGGTCACGTGACAGCGTCTCTCCAACGGTCCCCTGCAAGCTGACCTGAAAGGTTAGGAGGAGACAGAATGAAGAAATGACACAGTTAAATCCATCTTCCTGCAATGAAAGGCGCCATGACATGAATAGAAACCACTGCTTTTCTCTCCCCATCACCTGACCCTCCCCCACCCCTCCAGAGCCCAGCACAGCCAGCAGATGCTCTGATGGAGGGGGCAAGACGTGCACCTCACTCTGTACTCCCGCTCTTTAACACACACACACACACACACACACACACACACACACACACACACACACACACACACACACACACACACACAC